>ML842273.1:43433-59020 GCA_009831015.1 Picea engelmannii | reverse complement strand
TCCCGGCGGCGTACCTGGATCCATCTACTGATGAGAACACCGTGTTGAAACGAGGTGTCAACTATGCTTCTGGTGGAGGAGGCATTCTTAACGAAACGGGATCTCTTTTTGTAATAACTTCTCTCTCTATCTCTCTGCAAATGGTGTTAATTTCGTTTTCTGACCTGTTAACTGTATGCCCGCCGCGTGTAGATTCAGCGACTGTGTCTGTGGAAGCAAATAGAGATGACTATCGCCAAGAAAATGAAAAAAAAAAATGAAAAAAAACTTCTTCACACCTAGGACTTGGTAAAAATACATAGCTTATGGATTCAAGATGACCTTGCGTTTACACAAATAATATTGTTATCACTTTGGTTTCTACCGGACACACAATTTAATGTGTTTCTCTCATGGTAAAGGGAGAAAAGTATTATTTTATATATAAATTATTTAAAAAAAAATCATTTAACTTACCATAAAGTTAGAGGACCTTTTTGACATTAAGGGCAATGTAGGAGCATCCTTGGATTTATAACCTATTTGATTTTTCTATTACTACTCGTAAGATTGATGGATTTTCTATTACTACCCGTAAGGGTGATGGGATCCACATCTCTGAGTTTATTATCCTTTCGTGAACGACTATAGAGTCAACCCCTCCAATGGGTTCACAAACATGCTAAACTTTAGTTCAAATAGTTGTAGTGTTGAAATCCTCATTTACATAATAAAGTTGGACTTCACTTTCAATCCCTGCAATCATCTTCATGGCCTTCCATCTACTTTTTTGGAACTTCGCTCCATGTTCAACATGATTTTCTGCACAATCACGGTTCTCAAGTTACAATAAAGAAAGAGTGAATTCACATGATAGATATAAAACAACTTTTAGAATTCAATGGCTTACCTTTGCATATGAAATTAATGCTACGATACTTTTCAAAGAACCTTGCACATTTCTTTTTATGAATTCAATTAGAGTTACTTTTCAATTTTATATTTATGATTTAAAATTCATTCTATATTCATGATCAAAGACCATTTTGAACACTTAACTACATTTTCTTGTGTTACTGAAAATATGATATTTCCTTAAATCCTAAAAATTCTATCTTTAGTGGTACAATAAAGAAATGTATTGGTCATATAGTTCTCGATACTAAGCTCATCAATATTGCTCCCAAGAGTGTATCATGCATTCACAGGTTATCTTCTCCTCCCTTTAAGAAGAGAATTTAGTATTATATGGGAAAAAATAATTATGTTTGTACATTTGTTCCTAATTTACATAAATAGTCAAATCCATTCACAATATCTCGTGCAAGGATATTTATTTTCATCATACTAAGAAGTCAAATATTATTTTAAGGCTATTAAAGATGTCATTTATTCGCACCTTCTTTTTCTCAACTTAATTAAACAAAGAAATTTATCATTTACATGAATGATTTCGACGATGTTATTTGAAATATTTTCATCTAGTGTTATGAGGAAGGTTATGGAAAACCGATAGCTTACATGATTCGGACTCGACGAATGTTGTAAGGTACTAGATCTATTATAATAGAATGAAACAAAAATATTGGAGACAAATTAGAATAACAACGAAACAACACAATAGATGAAACCACAACACCAAAAGCCTACTCTGCTAGAGGGGGAAACCTCCAGCAGAGTAGTTCTCTATTACAATAATTTTCAAGACAAAACTTCTCATACCCTCTAGTCCTATTCATACTAAATATATCTATCCAAAAGAACAATCTAGAGGAAGATACTTCTCGAAGCGGGAGATTCTATTAGGTCTTCTTACATTTGAATTATTCTTCCTTATTGCTAGGCCTTATTAATATTGGCCTTTATTACATGGAAATATATTATTCTACCATGTGAGGGGTTAGGGAGGTTGGGTCCCTAACATGCCCTTCCCCTTGAAGAACGACCTTGTCCTCAAGGCTTAAGATGAGAAGATTGTTGGAGAATAGAGGTCGACTCCTAGGTGGCATCATCTGGAGTTTTATCTTTGCACTAGACTAACACTTCCTTGATGGTGCGTTGATGAAGATGAAACTTGTAATGGTCCAATACTGCATGTGGCTGGAACCAGATGGAAGCTTCTTCATCCAACTCAGGGAGATTGGTTTGACTTTGAGACTTAGTTCCAATCACCTTCTTTAAGTAGGAGACATGAAAAATGGGATGGAGCTTCGACTGAGTGGGTAGATCTAACTCGTAGGCCACCGATCCCACATGCTTGAGCATGGTATAAGGACCATAAAATTTGGGAGTAATTTTCTAATAATATTCAGCTTTCAGTAAAGTCTTGTTATAAGATTGGAGTCGAAGAAACGTGTAGTCCTCTTCAGAAAACTGACGTTTAGAATGACCTTGATCTGCTTGTTTCTTCATGCGATTCTGAGCCATGACCAAATTGTCTTTGAGGGTACGAAGAATAACCTCTCGAACTATAAGATTTTTTTCAACCTCCTGAACCTTCGAAACCCCTGGCATGTATGAGAGAAACGATGGTGCATTTTGGCCATATACGGATTCAAAAGGAGTCATGCAAGTAGTTGTATTGTAAGATGTGTTGTACCACCATTCATCTTGGGGAAACCACTCAGACCACCGATTTTTACGCTCAGTTGAAAAACACCTCAAATATGATTCCAAACACTTGTTGACAACTTCATTCTATCCATCCATATGGGTGTGAAATGAAATTGGGTGCCCTGTAGCATAGACAATTCTTTCCAAAAATTGCTCGTGAAAGTGGGATCTTTGTCAGAGTGAATAGAATTAGGCACTTCTTGCATGTTTGTCGGTGTTGGCTATCCCATAATAGCCTATATCATTTCTAGATCCACAACAATACCTTCTCCATAAATAATGTGTCCCAAATAGTGAAACTTTATCTGTTAAAATGGACATTTCAACAACTTTTCATACAATTTGTTTTCTCTAAAGCACTGCAAAACTAGTCTCAGATGTTCGTTGTGCTCTTGTTTTGTCAGAGAGTAAATTAATATATCGTCTATAAATACATGTACAAATTTTCTCAAGTACTCACGGAAGACCCCATACATTAAACTCATGAATACACCCGGGGCATTTGTCAAACCAAATGGTAATATAGTAAATTCATAATGTCTTAATTTTGTTTTAAACATTTTTTTAGGAATGTCTTCTTCTTTGATTCACAATTGGTGATATCCCAATCTCAAATCAATCTTTGAAAATACTGTCACCCCCTTCATTTGATAAAATAAGTCATCAATTATTGGTAATAGGTATTGATTCTTGATTGTGGCTTTGTTTAATTGACGATAGTCAATGCAAATCCTCCACGATCTATCCTTATTTCTTACAAAACTTACTGGTGCACCCCACGGTGATACACTTGGATGTATAAATCCCAAATATAATAACTCTTTCAATTGCATCTTTAACTCTTACAATTTAGGTGTCGATATTCGATACAACATTCTTTCCATTGGCAATGTTGCATGTTTTAAGTCTCTAGTAAATTCCAATTCTCTTTTTGGAGACACACTTGGTAGTTCTTGAGGAAAAACATCAACAAACTCTGATACTACTGGAAAGTCCTCTAATATTTTCGTGTCACCCTTTACGTTAAGAGATAAAATGGCATACAATTTACATTCCTTTCACATACCAGAAAATCTTCCAATATTTCTATGTCACCCATTTACATCCACAAGTCCAACATTCGTTATTAGGGTCGGTGCTCCTAGTTCTAAAGGAATAATTTTTTGGTCTAAGGTTCTGAGGCTCCGATCTATTCTGCAGAACAGATTTATACCACTACTGCTAATGAGGACAACATGGTTGTTGCTGTAGTAGTGCTATATACATAGTCCTCTAATTGCTAGCCTGTATGCGTGGTATTGAAAATACAGGTCCTCTAGGTGTATCATGGTGCCCGAAATTCTATCTAACAGGTGTCTTCGTATGAAGTGCTCTATGTGGAGTCGGTCATGTCTGTTTGGAAGAATTCCTACGCTAACCTCCACTATTCAATTCCTCCTCAATGATAAAATATTTTTGTACTGAATTGTGCAAAGTCTGAGGCAACAAAATCCTCACCTTAGCACGAATGTTGTAATTGATACCAAAAACAAATTTGTTCACCTTCAACTTTTCATCATTCAGATGCCAAGCATATCTGAGAAACTCCATAAATCTAGCCTCATACTCAGGTAATATACAAATTCCATGTCGTAAAGCATTGAATTCATTGAGTCGAGGCTCAATGAACTCATCATATAGGAACCTCTCTCAGAATCACTCGAACAATTCCCAAGACACATCTTAAATGGAGATATTCAGATGTGGTAAGAGTGCCTTTAACCAAAGAAGTGCACTCCTTTTCAGATGGAACACCACCATATGGAATTTCACGTTAGAGGTATAATAGTGCAATGAAAAACACATTGCCATATTCTCCAACCAAGCTTCAGCTGCTAAACCATTCGTGGAACCCCAGAACTTGGGAACTTTTACCTTCTCGAGTTCTCTATGAACACTACCACTAACTACATGAGGGCACTATGAGCCCTCAATGGGTGCATATCCTCTGTCTTCATACAAATCAAGGTGATTTATCAATGCCTCTGATATCCTTTCAAAATACCTCATCATACCCATGACTTTTCCCACTGCAAAATTCTCCTACTCAGTAGTATGATCTTCTCCCTATGGAGTAGATCCCTCGAGTGTGGGTGTACTTGGAGGAGCCATACCTCCTCCTCCCGCACCCCAACGTCTACTAGTTCTTCGCCCTCTAACCATGATACCTACATAAAACAATTTCAATTTTTTATTAGTAATACAAATTTAATTAAATAAATAAATTGGAAGTCGTAACCAATCTTGTGTCGTAGAGTAGAACCTCACTCTGATACCATATGTAATTATCTTCCATACTATTCATCAATGATTAAGTCGTACAAGGATATATATGTATTCATGATGATAGACAAGGTTAATTTACAATGTATGTCACTATTTATGACATTACTAATCATCTAATTCAATTACTAGATCACTTCCATAATTTAAATAAACTTCATCAAAAAACCTCAAATAAGTTCGCTATTTCTAAACAATAATGTTATGCAATTTCACTCAAAATCCGTGTCTAAATTAATTAGACAAAATAATAAAACTTAAATTGGGCATAAACCATAAATATATCTATTTAACTTAAAATTAGTTAACTTACCTTACAACAATATACCCCTTTAATGATGTATAGTAACTAATATAATGTCCAAATCAATTTGATAAATTAGTTTGATTTTGAATATGGCCCAAAAATGTTCCCATGTAACTTAACTTTAGTTAAGTTACAATACAATTCAACTATATCAAAAATAGTAGTGAAATTAATAATGTAACTATAAAAATTGCACATGGTTATATAAAACTATGGTCTTTTCAACGACACTCTAACCCATGAAACATTAGAGAAATATTTATCATTTATTAATTATAATTACACTTTTATTTCCGACAATGGAATATCAGAAAAAGTAGCACTTAGCGATATTAAAATATTAAAAGTATGTACAGTTGTGCAGTTTTCTAGTCTATCTTACTCTATAAATATATTTGTATGTTAAATTCTCGAGCAATGTTAATACATGAGTATAACAATGATCTACTTGTATCTCCTCATTATGAGGGATTGACCACAAAATTCAAGGCATTTGTCCCAACGTGAAAGATATTTTTATCAATATGGACATCATGGAAGGAACGCCAGATCCAAGAGAACAATGGAGGGGACGCCAGACCCATTTAAGATGATTCCATCCATAAACTACACTAACTAACTAATGGTTTAAGGACATTAGCCAGAATCTCCTCATTATTATACATGATTTTTCCAGCTCTTTTTAAAATATCTCGAATTTAAAATTTATTTCATGTTTATTTTAAACAAACAAAAAATTTCTGTGGATAGCTTGTGAGTGTGGAATCCAAGATGGAAATCCCTTCCATAAACAAATATTGAAGCATAAAGAAACAGCGAAACACATTTTTATAAATACCGAACACAATTCAATTCAGATGCGCTACATATCTTCACAAATGAAGTGGATTAACAAACATATATATTTTCAATCAAATCGAAGCATGAAGAAACAACGAAATTCATTTTCTATAAACACCGAACATGGATGGTGTTCGTTCGATTAAGATACGCCACACACTAGAGTGATAAAGATTCCACATATATTAATGAAAAAAACAATTATATAAGAAATCTATTAACACAAGTCAACCCAAGAATAAATCAATCACTTCAATTACAATATGCAGTATCAATTTTAAACAAAATCAGAACTAATATTGGTACCATATTGAATCTAATTTAACAATGGAATAACTAAATTGTTAAAATATTGTAACCACAAGATTAGTTGTTGGTGATGTTGATCCTTTGAACTAGCTTTCAGCGATGTCCCTTCTATAAATGTTAATCAAGATGACTTAACCAATACTTCCCAGTTAATGTTATGGGTACTTTTCTTTCTCATTAGCTCCCCAAGCCGAAAAGGGGTCACACACAGAAATCAGTTTTATTTCTCAATCTTTCCCTCGCAAGGAGAGGTTTCCACCTCCTACAAAAACTTGTATCCCAACTCACACAAGAAAACTAGTCACATAAAAAATTGGCAGTATTTTAGTCATCCAACAATAGGGTGTCTTACTCCGTCCTCTCCTCTCTTTTTATACAATTTTTTATCTTGACAATTATATTTTCATGCAATAATAGGTAATTTTTAATAATCATTTTAGAGACTATTCACCCTAAACACATGTCACTCTTCCTTCAAGTTGCACATGTTTTAATTATTTTTAATTAGATATTTTTTTATTTTTTTTCCTCACATCCCCAATTAGTTCCTAGATTTTCTCCTAGTTGTCCCTTAATTCCCCAATCTCTCATTTATTGTGTCTCCTAACTAATTTACAATTGGGGTTTTATTAACACTCTTCCTTTAGTTACGATTTGGAGTCTACTTTAACTTAGGAATCTAACTCTAAGTTGACACCACATTTCCTCATGAAATAATTTATTTTAATTTAAAAAGTTTCCTCTTATTAATTTCATGCAAACATTATGCACATGTCCTAATATTTTAATCTCCCTTTAATAGTTTTATTTAGTCTAATATTTCCTTATACCCATTTAATATAAATTTATTTAAGCATAACCATTTTAGATTTAGAATTTTTTTTTATATTGCAGTTCACTAATTAATATAAAGTTTATGTTCTCTTTTCTAATCAGTTTTAATTATTCATTTTATTCTCTAATGTCTTCTAAATTTTTATTAACTTATTAATTTTATTCATGCAACGTGCCCTTCAAGATGCTCTGACATGCTCCAAGGTGTCACTCACCATTCTTTCTATTGTTCACTTTGACTTAGTTTGGAACTTGTCTGATGCTTAGAGTCAATACTCCACTTGTCGACCTTGTGTGAGACTAAGGGGTTACTAACGAATAAGGAATCCTCCTTATTATGTGCCCCTCAGAAATCATCATGAGCGACTATCTCAGTCTTCCCTCACGACATCATGAACCTCTCAAGAACAAGGTATTCATTAACTTTCAGTTCAGGTCACAGCGGGAGTTCTATTAGGCTATGAAAGGGATGCTACTACACCTCTCCCTAATCTATCTAATATTTGTGCATGACCCCTTTACTCCATATGTGATTCGGAGTAGCAAGCATCACCATGCCTGCATCCACTGAAAAAATAATATTAATAAATCTTATACATGAAATCCATATCTGAAACCATCATCATAATACATGCGTAATAAAATCAAGTACTAATAATCAAAGTCAATAATCCACTCCTTGACTCAATTCGGAGTCCAAGGTGTTCTTTCAATGCCATCAACATCTTCATCGCATCATGTTTCCTGCACACTCAAAAAACCTCACCATAATACCCATTAATGCTATACATCAATATAATTAACATATAAAGATTTTGGTATTCAATTATAACATAAATTCTAACTCATAAACCTAATCAATTATTTATATAATACCATTTTTAACCGGATCACTTGCACAAGTGTCATCAAAGAATAAAACAATGTTATAGAAATGGGTTCATTGAAATATGGATGCTACGAAATGAGACAAAACCATCTCACCATCGAGGAGGCTCTAGCCCATAGTGTGATCGATTACTGGAGATAGAGACAACCTCAACCAAATACTAGAGGTAGAGACAGAGGAGACCCTAGCTATTGAAGAGATAGAGCCAAATGTGATAGGCTCAGGGGACCAACAATGCTTCCAAAATCGGTGATAAGCTTTGCATTTTACTTTTTGTAGGGTTGTTTTTTTTATGTCAAAATGGTTTATTTATACCTAGGGTTTAACCCATGACTTTATCATCGATCTTGAAAAAAACCCAAATGTTCTTTGGACATGATTTTGGGGCTAAGATCGAAGGAATTTTGACAAAATCCCCTTCCCTCTCGAGTTTAGCTTGTACCAAGACATTTTAAGCAAAGAAGGAAGAAAAATTGAAAAGGTTTTAATGTAATTGTTTTTAATCTATGGGAGAGTTTAGGTTTTTCATACATGCCCTCTTTCCAATAACCTTGACTGGCTATGAAATTGTATAGTGGATAATATATGTATGAGTATCCTCAACCCATTTTATCCATGACATCCTTAATCTATTATGAAAATTTTATAACGTTTCCTTGAATTTAAAACCATACATCCACATGCCTCCAAGTTGTAAGGAATCCCTTATATTTTTTTATCTACCTCATAATTGAGAGAATACTCACTAATTTGTATTGTAAAGTAGAAAATGATCGTTTGAGATTGTAAATCTTAACATTGAACATTCTAATGGTTTCTAACCACTTACATTGAACTTATACTTTTTCCATAATTCATTAAAATATTAAAGAATGTATTGTGGAATGAATAATATGTTCATGAATCGACAATCATGAAGAATATGTATCCTTATAGGTGAAAGTATCCTTACATTTGTAATTATGTTTTTATACTTTTGCCATAATTCATTAAAATATTAAAGAATGTATTGTGGAATGAATAATATGTTCATGAATCGGCAATCATGAAGAATATGTATCCTTATAGGTGAAAGTATCCTTACATTTGTAATTATATTCTTGTGACCTCTCTCTGCCATAATTCATTAAAATATTAAATAATGTATTGTGGAATGAGTAATATGTTCATGAATCGACAATCATGAAGAATATGTATCCTTATAGGTGAAAGTATCCTTACATTTGTAATTATGTTCTTGTGACCTCTCTTTAGGCCACAAATGATAGATTCTTAACACAATATAATAAAAATTAACTATGAACGATTTAATAGAGTAGGATTTCACACCATATTAATAGAAATGGGTTCTGATAGAGGGCCCATGTGAATTCCAATACATTTTCATGCTTTGAAGTAGTAAATGAATTTTTTAAGGAAGCCGTCCATGCTTGTACATTGCGTTTGAGATTTCATAAGATATTTTTTTGCAAAAAAATTATTTTTTATGTGTGCTTATATCACACTCATTGTCCATATTTTCTCACTAAAACTACTTTTAGTGAATCTACAATGATACTATGCATGTAGAAAATAAGAGATGAACCCCTTTGACAAGAGGTTTCCGTTCAAGGTATAAAGTGGAGATGTTTTAGCTCTAGTGTGTAAATGCGTTGAACTTGCACACAATATATCTAGCTAGAAAATACTACACACATTTGCAAAGATAAATTGAGAAAGAAGAAGCAAGAGAGAAAGAATGGAAGAATTCTCATTAACCGTAATGAATAATGAATATTTTTCACATGATATACTTTGTATAACTCAATCAATGCGCACTGGAGGAGAACCAATGCACCACAGTGGTGGTATAGAGTGATATGGACACACACCAATAGTTACAGGAGTGAAATACCACCTAGTCTAGTCTCGCAGGCAGTTATGGGAGTGAATTGCCACCTAGATGATTTAACTAGTCAACTAGTCTCCAGTTAACTAGCTGAACATAGTGTAGTGAGGAGTATATCAAGGAATCAAGGGTAAAGCGCCAGTTTTGTGATGATCCCAAGGAAATGTCACATTAGCATGGTGATGATCCCAATGTTGCATGGTGACAAAATCAATGCAGCATCTAGACTCAACTCAACTAGTCAAATTGAAGTGTCAATTGAAGAGAATATTCTCCCCTAAAATATAGGATACTGGATAATGACTAATTATGACTAATAAACAAGGAAAAACCTTAGGAAAAATAAATCCTAGGTGTGTGTGAAGTAACTCCAACACCCCCCCTAAACATCACTATGGTGAAAATAAAGAATGGGTCCCAGGAATGAGGCCATGTTAGGTACCCAAATACAAAAGATACATTGAAAATAAAGTGAGGAAAGAGGGAAAACCTCATGGGAAAACCCACCCCCTCAAGGTACAATGTATGTAAAAATAAGAACTGATAATTTTTAGGCAACTGTGTCCTTCACTCCAAGACGACTTCACAGAGAAGGGAACTTTTGCTCAGTGAAGGTCTTGGTGAAGATGTATGTCATCTATTCTAATGAAGGACATAACTATAATTCAATGATTCCCTCGTGTACTAGGTCCCGAATGTAGTGCATGTGGATATCGATGTGCTTCGTCCTCTTCCTATGAACTGGATCTCTGTAGAACTTTAGAGTGCTCTGGTTGTCACACTAGATGACGATCGACCGATGAAACTAAATTCCAAACTCAGTGAGAAAATGTTGTAGCCACATAGCATGAATGTTTATGTTAACTACCCCTTTCTACTCTGACTCGGCTGAAGAGAGAGAAATGACAACTTGCTTCTTTCTCAATCAATACTGAATGAGTAATCGGATGTGGACTTTCGATAAGTGTTATCGCCATCCCAGTTAGAATCAATAAACCCTATGCGATCTAATGTAGAGTATGATACATAATGAATCCCAAAGCTGATGGTGCCTTGTACGTATCTAAGGATATGCTTTGCAGCCTTCCAATGTAGCTCATGCGGCTCCTGCATGAACCTGGAAACTGGTCCAACTTCATAGGAAAGGTATGGTCTAGAGTGTGTGAGATACAACAAGTTGCCCACTAGCTGTCTATATAGTGTGTTTTTGACTAGTGGATTCTCCCCGCCATCCTAAAGTTTTACACCTAATAGGAAAGGAGTCAGAGCAGAATTGTAGTCTGTCATGTGAAATCTCTCAAGGAGATCTTGTGCATACTTGGCCTGAAACAATTTGATTCCTAATGCATTCTAATTAATCTTGAGTCCAAGGAAGAAGTGTAGCAGAGCCATGTCCATCATAAAAAATATGTCATGTAGAATCCTCTTGACTGTAGAAATCATTGAAGTCGAGTAACCGATGATCAACAAATCATCAAAATACAAAACTAAGAGTAGAAGTGAATCAATTGTCCTGAGCATGTAGAAATTTGGGTCTAATTTACAACGTAAAAAGTTCTGTGACAACAGGTAGGAGTCCATCTTGGCATACCATACCCTCGGAGCCTGCTTCAGGCCATAAAGGGACTTCTTCAGTTGACAGACCAAATATGAGTCCTTCATAAATCCATGGGGCTGGTCCATATAGATCTCCTCAGAGATATCAACGTGAAGAAATGCATTCTTCACGTCCATCAGATGGACTTCCCATCCCTTGGTTTCCGCAATGTCAAGTGCCAATCGTATGGAATCCATATTCTCTACTAGAGAGAAGGTCTCATCATAGTAAATACCATGCACTTCCTGAAAGCCTTTGGCAACAAGCCTGACTTTGTGTCTACTAATCTGTCCATCTGTTGTGCTCTGGTTCCTATAGACCCATCTGCATCTGACAAGTTTCATCCCAGAAAAACAGGGAACTAGATCCCAAGTCTGGTTCTTAAGGAGGGAGTTGTACTCCTCCTGCATGGCAGATTCCCAAAAGGGATTTCCAGCAGCCTCGCCATGAGACTATGGATATTAAGATTGAGCCAAGAAAATATTCTTGGAGGGAAATGGTTCAGTGGCAGTGAGTGAAACAAGAGGCTCCTCGAAATCAGATCGATTCCTCCTAGTATCGGTTGGATCACCAACAAGATCCCCTGCATCCTAAGGAGTAGTCTATGCCCACTTGGGCCTCTGCTCTGGATCTATAACTCCATGTGGATGATTTGACTCTGCATTTGAATGTATTGACTCTATATCTGAATCATATGAGTCCTCTAAATCAAAACTCTCATCTGAAGAAGATTCGGCATATGCATTCTCATCATCTCGGACAGGTGGAAGAATGAAGTTGTTTGCATGCGGCTGTTGGGGTGCATGGGAGACACTTTCCTTGAATTGGACACTACACTCAATGATGAGCTAGTCTAAGGAAATATCAATAAGCCTATATCACTTCACACCATAGAGGTATCCAACAAAAATACACTCAATGCTCTGTAGATCAAGTGCCTTCCTCTTTTTAGAGAGAATCTGGGCCCATGCAAGTGAACTGAAAATACGAAAGTGAGTCACTTCCTGTTTGAGGGCACTCCAAACCTTGTAGGGGGTCTTATCCTTGATAGATCTATGGCGAGATATGTTTTAGATGTATGTTGCACAATTAAGTGCTTCGGCCCATAGTCTCTATGGTAGTGACTTTGCATGCAACCTGCAAGATGCCATCTCCTTTAGAGATCTGTTTTTCTGCTCAGCTACTTCGTTTTGTTGTGGAGTATAGGGAACTATGTACTGTAACTGAACCTTACCTCATGGAAAATATTATGGATCTCATGATTTACATGCTCTCCCCCATTATCAGTTTGGAGGAATTTGATTTTCTTTCCGGACTATGTCTCAACCAAGGCTTTGAAATCATTAAGGTATTGCAAGACCTCCGATTTTTTCCTAAGAAAGTAAATCCATGTAAAACGTGAGAAATCATCAACAACAATGAGAACAAACCTCATTTTGTTGATAGATGGATGTGTAAAAGTACCCATGAGGTCACTGTGAATCATATCTAAAGGCGCAGAAGCTCTTTAAGACTTTCCTTTGTTGAATTTATACCTCACATACTATCTTGGAGAAATGGATTTCTCGTAGACCATCAACCAATCTTTGCATTCTAAGTTGTTGCATATATCTGAAATTAAAATTTCCAAACCTTTTGTGCCATATCCTACTACTTCCATCAACATGGGTAAGCAGTAAAGCATAATCTGGTTCAATGAATTCAGAAAATGTATACAATCTAGATTGATGATTTACCTCACCGGTAGAAACCCTGGAGTTGGTTTGCATGTAATAGATGTCCATGAAAATTGGCGTGAATATGAATTTTTGTCTGGTGCCAAAATTCATCATCTAATACATGGAGAGAAGTTTGATGGAAATTTTGGGAACGTGCAACACATTGTCGAAGCTTCTGTTGGTGAGTTCAATCCTTCCTTTTCCGGTGACTTTGACTGAAGAGTTTTCCCCCATTAGAATAGGAGGACATTTTCATGCATCCAATGAATAATATACTTCTTTTTAGACAACCATGTGATTTGATTCTCCTGAATCTACGATCCAAGCATCGAGAGAGGAGTTGATGGAAATCAAGGCATGGCTAGAATTTCCTTTCTTGGGATTTTGATCTTCTGGCTTCTTCTTCTTGGCACCCTCGGGGATACAATCTCCAAGGTTGTTTGGATGAAGTATTTGAGACATTAGATCTATTTGTTTTTTCATGCATGCGGATTCTAGATGGAATCCTTTGGGACAGTATGTGCATTTCCCCCGTTTTCGTCCCTTTTCCCCTTTGGATCTAGAGGCATCAGTGAAGGGTTTTGTGGACCCTTCCTTCTTCGGATGTGCATGAGATTTCATTTTGTCTTTATATTTATATTTATGATATTTATGGCTTCCATCTTGCACAGTGAGTGCATGTGTATTTGGGCCTTCAATTTTTCCCATCTTGATGAGCTTGGTTTTCTCTTGTGTCAGAGATTCGATAAAGTCCTCAAGAGAAGGAATCTTCCAAGTGGCTCCAGAGGTGAATCTAACTGAATGGAATGTGGAAACGAACTCATATAATTCATGAAAAAGTTTGGAGATAATGGTGAGAACCATTTGTTTCTCCTCTTTAGATTTATCAACCCCGCAGGATTTGAGTTGTGATAGTAAATCCTTGAATTTTGTAAGGAAATATTGGATATTTTCGAAGATTTTTGGATCCAATGTGAGAAATTACACCTCTAGCATGTTTCCTCTCGTATATTCATGTTTACAAAGAGACCTTACAAGGTGGTACAAGCTTCATTGGGAGTCTTATAGGAAGATATGTGAAAAAGGAGATCGAGAGAAATAAGACTGCAGATTGTTCTGAATGCTTCATCCATTCGATTTAATACTTGGATTTTTCTATGGCTGATGTCAGTTCCGTATCTGTATTCAAGTTTAACCTATACAATCCTCTAGTTCAAATATGTATGACTATTTTCTCCGTCCATGGAAAGTAGTTGTAAGGTGTAAGAATGAATTCTTTTTGGAAATCCATCTTTCTGTTGTCTTCAATATTTTGTACCTACAAGAAAATTTTGGTGTATCTTTTGGTTATCAGTCCGTCGGATCTAAGACCATTTTAATATGTTGCAATTGCACAAAATATATCTAGCTATAAAATACTACACACATTTGCAAAGAGAAATTGAGAAAGAAGAAGCAAGAGAGAAAGAATGGAAGAATTCTCATTAACCGTAATGAATAATGAATAATTTACACATGATATACTCTGTATAACTCAATCAATGCACATTGGAGGAGAACCAATGCACCATAGTGGTGGTCTAGAGTGATCTAGACACACACCAAAATTTACGGGAGTGAATTACCACCTAGTCTAGTCTCTCAGGCAGTTAAGGGAATGAATGGCCACCTAACTGAGCTAGCTAGTCAACTAGTCTTCAATTAACTGACTGAATAGAGTGTAGTGAGGAGTAGATCATGGAATCAAGGGTAATGCGTCAATATCGTGATGATCCCAATGAAAGTTCACATTAGCATGGTGATGATCCCAATGTTTCATGGTGACAAAACTAATGCAACATCTAGACTCTACTCAACTAGTCAAACTGAAGTTGAACTGAAGAGAATAATCTCCAGGTGAAATATTCTCCCGTAAAATATAGGAGACTGGATAATGACTAATTATGACTAATAAACAAGGAAAAAACTTAGGAAAAAGAAATCCTATGTGTGTTTGAAGTAACTCCAACATAGTGTGTTAGCACTCTGTAATTTGCCTAAGGCTGCTGAGGCAAACACAGAGGTAACCTTGAACCGCTTCGAGTCTTGGATCTAGCCCTCCAAGACTAAGAGAGGGATATGTCTATTATATTTAGCTTTGTTTTTAATGGATGGGTTTTAGGCTAGCTATAAAAGTAAAGGGTTTTGGTTTTGGTTTTTAAATGGTCAGTTTGGGACAGCAAGGAGGGCCATTGGGCAAATGGGGTCTGCGTTTTAAACAAGGTGATTTAATCCTCAGATTTGGACAAAGT
>ML842273.1:15135-27154 GCA_009831015.1 Picea engelmannii | reverse complement strand
AGTGGCAGTAAGAATCCACTTATGTTGGCCTGAAGACGGAGGGTGTATTTCTCCAATGAAGTCAAGTCCCCATTGCTGGAAAGGAGCCTCCACTGAAATTGGTTTAAGGGGTAAGGGAAGGAGTTTCCTTTTACCCTCAAACAATTGGCATTGGTGACAGGCTATTACTTTATGATGCACATCTGCAAACAAGGTTGGCCAGTAAAATCCAACTCTGAGTATTTTGTTGGTTGTAGCCTTCCAGTTCAAATGGCCACCACAATCTCCTGCATGAAACTCCTGCAACACTTTATCAACTTCATCTTTCAGTAAACAATTTAAAAGAATACCAGCAAGGTCTTTCCAATACAAATTTCCTTCTAGAATACAGAATTTCAAAGCCTTCAACTTTAAAAATCTAGCTTTAGTTTTAGTTAAACCAGGGGGAGCTTGTAAGTTTTGTAGAACAAAAATAAGGTCTGCATACCATGGGGAGTTTAGAAAAACATCTTTAACGTTTGGAGTCGCCATCTCGCCCTGTTCATCTGCCACCTCTAGAAAATTTATGTCAAGAGCTTGAAAGTTAGATTCAGCCATCAATTTGGCAAGGCCTTGGCCTTTGATCAATTTCGTGGGCTTAATTTCTATGTCATATTCTAGAATAACTGCAATCCATTTTCCCCTTCTCCCATCAGGGTTGTCTTGTGTCAGGATATCTTTTACTACCGCGTTCGGAACATAAGCTATGATGTGTGAATGAAGAATATAGACCCTGAAGTCTTTGATAGCCTTTACTAACACAAAAGCCTGCTTCTCCATAATATTGTAGTTCAAGGCAACATCTCTTAAAGCTTTGCTGAAGAAAGCGATGGGTTGTTCATATCCTTCACTGTTCTTCTGCAGTAACACCGCTGCTATAGCATGTTCAGAGGCGAAATAAAAGAGATAGAAATATTTAGTGAAATCGGGACTAATCAAAACTGGGGCTTCTGTTAGTGCTCGTTTGACCTGTTCGAATGATTGTCTGGATTCGGAGTCCCATTTCATTTTTGTGTCCTTTTTAAGCATATTGGTAATGTTACGAAGGAGCTCGGCTAGATTAGGAATGAATCTTCGAAGAAAGTTAATTTTCCCAATAAAGGACTGAATCTCTTTTAGATTTCTTGGGTATTCTACCTTTAGTATGGCCTCTATTCTGCTGGGGTCAATTCTGATTCCCTCCTTAGAGATGATATGTCCGAGAATTTTACCTTCTTCTAACCCAAAAATACACTTCTTGGGATTTAAATAAATCTCGAACCTTCGACACTTCTCAAAAAATCATCTTGGGTGCCGCAGGGGTTCATCATTAGATTGGGAAAACACGGTTACATCGTCTAGATAAACGACAATAAATTTTCCTGATTCTTCTATAAAGGCGATGTCCATTTCCCTCTGGAAGGTGGCTCCTGCATTCATCAGACCAAAAGGCATCTTCACATACATGAAAGTGCCCCAGGGTGTGGTGAAAGCGGTTTTTTCCTGATCATGTGGGTGGACTAAGACCTGGTTGTAGCCCGAGAAGCCATCTAACAGAGAAATTCGACTGGACCCGACCACTCTTTGTAGGAGGTGGTCCATTTTAGGCAAGGGGTAATTATCTTTCAGGGATGCTTTGTTCAGATTTCGAAAATCTATGTAGAGTTTGATTTCCTGGGTTTTCTTACGTGTAGGGACCAAATTAGAAACCCACTTAGAGAAACGCAGTGGGACTATGATCTTGGCGTCATACATTTTCTTAATCTCTTTTTCTATTAGGGGAAGCAACTTGGGATTTATCCTCCTAAGTTTCTGCCTAAACGGTTTCTGGTCTTCCTTGATGGGAATCCTATGTTGTATGATGTTGGTATCATAGGCTTTCAAATCTTCATAGCCCCAGGCAAAAATGTCTGAATAATCTCTGAATAGCTCAGTGTACTTAAGCTTTTGTTCTGGGGGTAAAGATTTGGATAGTTCGATCATCCTAGGCTTCTCTTCAGTTCCTATGTTGTAGTCCTCTACCTCTTGCCCATGGGCTTCTATTTTTGGTTTCTTAGCTACATCGTCATTGTCAAATAGATCTTCTAAAGGGACAAGCCCTCTAGGTAACACATTGCTTTTCAATTGTAAAACGTCAGCATCTAGCTCGTCATCTCTTAACCCTCCTGCTTCTACGGTATCTTCTGTATCTACCATATTTACAGTATTCACACTATCTATTTTGAACTCAGAATTATTTACATTCTCCCTTTCGTTTTATAAATCTATGTTTGTACATTCAAAATCGTTCTTGCATTGTAGAAAGTCATCTATCTGATCGTCATTTCCAAACACTTTCCAGTACCTGATATTATCGGGCACTGTCGGTCTGCATTTTACTTCAACAGTGTACGAGCGAGTTTGGCGGAAAGGAATCTTACAGGAAGCAGCTGACGTAGCTAATCCGTCAGCCAGGATGTTCTGTCCCTTTGGCATTGCCTGCAAGTCAACCTCACTAAAACACTTCAAAGCATCAAGGGAAACATTCCTGTAGGCTTTGAGGTGCAGGTGTTTAGCGGCATATTCCCCTTTAATTTGTTTAATTATTAATTCAGAGTCACCCCTTACCATTATTTGCTTAGCACCAACCTTTTTCAACAGCTTCAGACCGAGCATAAGAGCTTCATACTCGGCAACGTTGTTAGTGTAGTGGAAATTCAACTTATAGGAGTGATTTTCCGAATACCTTCTTTGATGATTATGCAACCAGACTCCAGCTCTTGCTCCTTCTTTACTCACGGCTCCATCGAAATCCAATACTCTAGAAATTAGCGGGGAAATCTTCCGTGATTACATTTTCGATCTTTTCTGCCTCACCGTTCTCTGGACCTTCATCTTGACCGGCTACATTTTCCACCAGCTGAATATCAGGTTCTTCAGTATCGTCGTCATTGTACAAGATGAACGAATCTAAATCGGAATGGGCAGAGTAAAGGGGGTAATTGTGTGGTTTCTCTTGACTGTTGACCATATACTTCATCAATGTTTCTTTGTATAACCTCCTTTGTTGTCCGAACACAGGTATAGTGGCGTAAGACATATCCAGCTGTAGGGTTCCTTTCAGCTTAGCTCCCCAGGACCGGGATAACAACATACCATATTTTGGCGGGATATCAGCAACCACCACATCCATCACCATGCTCTTCGAAGGGATCTGAACCAGGGAGATGCACAAATCTTTAATCAAACCAATACATTTGACTTTGCTGGAGTCAAACGAGTGCAGATCTTTATAAGGCCTGGTGACCTCCAATCCCAGTTTTTCCATTACGGCTTTGGGCATCAGGTTATGTGAGGCACCTGAATCCTGCATGGCATTATGCAATATCAAATCGTGTATGTTCAGACTGATGTAAAAGGGATCTACATCCCCAGTATCATCTCAACCATTTACTTCTGGTCCGAAAAGGAGTTCAGGATGGTCGTCGGCAAGGTTCACAGTGTCTGAATGAGTCACTGACCCGATAGTCAAGGCCTTGGTGCCTATGTCTGGTTCAATGGCTAACTCTTTTAGTACCTGTGAGTGGTACCCGTCTCGATTCATCAACTCTGTTAGTGGGATGGAAATCTTTATTTTTGCTAATTTCCCTTCAAGACTAAAAGGCGCAGGATTTCGGGTCTGACTCGTTGATTCTGGTTGTTCCACCTTATCCTTCCGCTCAGAAGGACTGGGAGAATCAACGTGTGGAACTTCGGGTTGTGCTGGTATTTTCAGTATGGTGATGTTTTTCTTCAACAGAGGGTCAACTTTGTTCTTCTCACGAACCTTATCAGGAGTCTCTTCGGTATAAGTTTCAGGGGTTTTCTTGGATTCGACTGTTTTTCGTGTTTCGGTCGCCTTCTTGGGTGAGGCCCCTACTGTCTTCCTGCCGCGTAGATCATACTGCCCGTTTGACTTCATAATGGCATTCTCAAGGACCTGTTGTGCCTCATCTCTAGTTTCCTCACTTACCTTTGTTTGATTTAGCAGAAAAAGTTCCTCCTCTTCTCGAGTGAGGAAAATGGCCTCATTATCATGAATTCCCATAAGGTTAATGTGAGTGTCTTCCAATTCTTCCATCACATCTCCCTCTTCATCAGCATATTTTTCCTGCAGAGGAGGTCTGATCGGCTGATCGGGGCCTCTCTGTTCTCTTTGATCTCTAGGATCTCTTGGATCCCTCTGTCTGATCTGAGGAGGGTTTCTCTTGAAATTGGGGTTTCGAATCTGAGGAGCAGGTGTGTCATCTCTCAGAGGATTTCTGTCTGAAATACTCGATCTTTCTATCAATAATGCCAATGATCTGACTACCGTATCCAATTTGGAATCGGTGTTAGACGTGGAAGGTTCTTCCTTAATCGTGACTCTCCTTTCAGTCCTTTGACGTGCCCGTTTTGCCAGTAGATTGGCCTCCACACTGATAGCACTCTTTTTCATATCCTCTAAGGTGGCAGCATTTCTTTCTCTTAATTGATAAGACATGTCAGCATCGAATCCATCCGGGAATTTAATCAATGCCAAACCCTGGGGAGGTTTAATTTCAGTGGGGATTGCATTATACAAATTGTTAAAATGAGTGCAATAATCTTGTACCGTCTCACCTTGGTTTCTCTTTATATTTTCGTATTCTGACAATATTTGGAGAGGGTTTTTCTTTACCTCCCATCTGTCAAGAAAACTTCTCTGGAACGAGACAAGGTCAGGGATTGATGCGGCGGGTAAGGATTTGAACCATTTTTTGACGTCTCCTGTCAGACTCTGGGTGAACAGTCTCATTTGAACATTGACTTCGTCAACTTCTTGCAAATCTAAGTAGTCGTTCATTTTATCCACATGTTTTTGCGCGTTTAATGTTCCGGTTGCGTCGAACTGTGGAAGTCTGGTCTGGTAGTCTTGGGGCATGGCATGTAGTGGTGCGGATAACACCAAAGGGGCATATCGAGCGGCCATGATGGGTGGAGGAGGTGGGACGGAAGATGAAGTTGATAAAGGACTAGGTGGCACTGAGGTAATAATTTGTAGTTTAGTCGTGGGAGACAAGACTTCAGGGGTTCGGGGTTGCAACACAGTTGGGTCAAAGGTGAGCTTAGATACAAAAGTTTCAGACCGTGTTCTAACAAGGTTTCGTGGAGGAAAAAGATCAAGATTAAGGTTTTGAAAGGTATCTGGTTCTCCTGAAAAAGAAGGAGACTTGCAAAGGAGAGTATAACTCGCTGAACTGGTAGATAAGGTCTTTCGCCTTAAAAACTTCTCTGGATTATCTATCGCTATGGAGGGTTCTGGGTCTGGATGAGATCGAGTGTGAACTTTCTTGGGAGCCAGAACTCTTTTTGGGTTTTTATATGTATATATTTTTTTATTTTTTATTCTCTGGTGAAGGAAACTAGGGGTGATTTCTCAGCTGACGTCGTCTAGCTTCCAATTGTTCCTGAGTAGTTATGTCTCGTTCAATGGCTTCCCATGAACGTTCGAGTTCTTCCCGATTATTGGTAGTTTTGAGGATTATGTCGAAAAGGTTTGACGCAATATGCATTTGGTTCTCTAGTCCGAGATCGATATTAGGTTGTACTGCTGCAGGGACAGTCATAGAGGAACATTAAGAGTGGGAAAAATTTCAAAGGGAGATTCTGAAAATAATATGTACAGAGTTAATCAACCTCTAATAATTACTTTCTTCTCAGAGTCAAACTTTCTTTAGGGGGAAGAAAAGTGAGGTATTCCATTTTAATTCATCCCCAGTGGAGTCGCCATTAATGTTAGCACTCTGTAATTTGCCTAAGGCTGCTGAGGCAAACACAGAGGTAACCTC
The DNA here is from genome assembly GCA_009831015.1 of Picea engelmannii. Classification (NCBI taxonomy): domain Eukaryota; kingdom Viridiplantae; phylum Streptophyta; class Pinopsida; order Pinales; family Pinaceae; genus Picea; species Picea engelmannii. The sequence goes on along the minus strand of ML842273.1, from coordinate 21,329 downwards.
GAACCGCTTCGAGTCTTGGATCTAGCCCTCCAAGACTCAGAGAGGGATCTCTCTATTACATTTAGCTTTGTTTTTAAGGGATGGGTTTTAGGCTAGCTATAAAAGTAAAGGGTTTTGGTTTTGGTTTTTAAATGGTCAGTTTGGGACAGCAAGGAGGGCCATTGGGCAAATGGGGTCTGCGTTTTAAACAAGGTGATTTAATCCTCAGATTTGGACAAAGTCCTTTCACAAGGCAAGGTAGCAAAAATATTGTATCAAATTAAGGGTTGATGGTGTTGGTTTGAGGATGGACTAGGTGAGGAAAACAACAGGCAAGGAGCAGTTAAGAATTCCTAAACTAGCCTTTTAGAAGATCAACATAAAGATTATCAGAAGCTGAGAAACAAAGTATCTGTTGATAAATTCTGCTTCTACTACTCTCCTTCTGGTAATAAGAAATGAAAACAAATTGATAAAGAAGACAGGAAAACATTTAACAGGGGAAAGTCCACCAATATCACTGCACAAGAATCCTGTAAAATAAATATTTCTAATTACTGGACCATCATTTGAAATTACAGAGAAATGTTCTCTGGCTAAAACACAGCCATCATCCAGCAAAGAAAATGAAAATTATATCTCTGGACCTCTCACACAGGTCGATCCTCTCCTCTTCAGCCCAGACGAACCCTCATTCTATCTTTTACAAATGTATAAATAATAAACAAAACCCCCCCCCAGCCTATCAGTCCCTCAAGACTTGCATATTAACTCTGCACTCTAAGAATAGTAAACAATTATAGTCCTCTTGACATCTGTAGGCTGTCTCCTGCCACAAACAGGACAGAAAAACCTCCCTGTCTTCCAGATTCGAGCCTTACCTCTGTTTTCTCAAAATAGATAACAGTTACCAACTAGACACATGTCAATTCTTCTTCAAACAAATCGAACAACAAGTTAGACGGGAAAATTACAATTGATAACTATTTCTTCGACATCTGGTGTATTGGAGGATATTTAAAATTCGCTGGCAACTAGATTGTGACAACACCAAACGCTAATGAAGGAAACAATCGTGAATGCTGGAGGTTGTTTGGAGTATACTGCCAGCTGGGGGATTAATTTTCTAAACACTGCCTGGAAGATAGGAACCTCTGCCACCTCCCTGTAACTGCTGCTTTAATGCTGGGTTACTTCGCCACTTGTTATGCATTAGGAAATCAATGACCAGTGCGATGGATTAACAACTGTATACCGAGCCCACTATTTGTTTACCGCCAGATATCTCGTGCTTCTTCATAACCCTGAAAAACAACACTACTCTGTTTTTGAATTTGTCATCGAATAATCAGGAGAATAAGAAAATTGCGAGGACAGAAAGTTTCAAGCAGTTAGGGTTCGTCTCAGGAAGGTTTATGATCGTTGGCTCAGAGTCAATATATGATACCACTAGAAACGGACTTGAAGGAGATGCCAAACTTATCATCATCTTCGTAACCTCCTGAGCCTGAGTGTGCCTCAATTTCTTTAGCAAGAATAGGTTTTTCATGTGCTACACTCTGTAACAGCTTAAGATATGACTGATAGGACTCATTCTCCAGACGAAGTAAAGGAGGATGTGTCATCCACGTCATCCAAAACACTTCCTGAAGCTTCAAACGCAGAGCATAGTCACTGTTCACTTCATGTGCATGGGCAGCTATAGGATAGAGACTGTGTCATCGGCTAATACTCCAGGTTTAGACTTATTAGGATCTTCTTCTTCAACGTATGATGTCTCACTCAGCTGCCTAGGAAACTGAATTAATTCATCTCTTTGGTCATTAATCAATAAGCTTGTATTTTCTTTCTCCATATGGTAATGCCTGATCAGATGCGCTAGGAGCACTGTTAGAACTGGCGTCCAAGTCCATGCCAATAGAATCTTGTGGCTGAGAAAAGATCCACTCGGCCGCTCCCTCAATAATATCACCTGTGGCTCTTAATGCTTTTCAAGTAACATCTGCTTCAAATCTAAATCCAACAAGAGTATCCTCAAGTCCTTCATCAACAGTGGAGTTAAAAACTCAACCAAATTTATGGAGCATAAGCTTCTTTAACAAAATCCCACTTTGTTTCATAATCGTAACATCCGGTTTGATTTGCCGAGTAGGGAGATCCTCCCCGGGTTTTTGCACAACCCTGACCAGTATGGCCTTTCGCACCACAACCATAACATGAAAGCTCTCTTGTAAAACTATCCATAACATCAATGCAGCATAAATGACCAAACTGCTTACAAATATAACACAGTGTTTCCTTCAAGTCTTCAGGTTTGTAACCATTTCTGCATGAAATCATTTCATGGCCCACATCGCCACAGAGAAGACAAATCGCTGCGTTGTTACTATTGCACCTTTCGGGGCAATTCTTAGCATAATGACCTTCATTTTGCAGATGAAGCATTCCAGACCCATATTGGAAGCCTTTTTTCCACACCATCTTGGGACAGACATAAGCCATAGGCCTCTGCATATGGACCCGAGCACCCACCACTTGCAGTGCCAAGTTTCATAACATATGGTCCACGTGGAGTTCCAGCAGTAGCCCGGGTTCTCTCTTCGGAATTTGTAAGCTCTGCTCTAAGTTTCTCAACTTCTCTGGCCATAGATATCAAGTTCTTTTCCATAGCTGGCCACTATTCAAACTGCTCACTACAAGCTGCCAAAGCAGGTGCCTGTTAAATCTATCTTGTGGGATATATCTGCTAAACCCGACACTTTCCTCTGCTTTTCCTTGAAACAACCTCAATTGGTGTTTATCCTGTTCTGACTTGCGAATGGGATGATAATGATGATAATGAGCACGCAGAATAACTCTGTCTTTTTATATTTTATAAGTTTGGGAATTAATCCCACATGCATATGGTAGACTGAGCGTTAAGTGATTATATTAATCAACAGTCATACGTTGTAGCAATGAAATGAGCCCGAGGCTTGGGCTTTGGGGTTTGGTGTTTGTGCTGGCGCTGGCGCTGCTTTGTGTGTTTTCTCTTGGGGCATGAAACGGTGCTTATCCTCGGTGTCGGAGATTGGCTCTAGGCCACCTAAAATTTTGCTAAAATTTTGTTAATATTTTTTATAAAACTCTGCCAAAAGGCAAAGGCCGAGGGGCCAAATTTTTTTGCCAAATCCACCAAAATAGCTAATAAATCCAACTTTGACAAATAAACCCAAGAGTAAAAATTTTTTTCCTTTCAAACCAAATGCACCAAAACTTGCTTTGAATTTCGCGCGCAAACATTCATCTTATGCTCGGTCATTGTCGGGCGTTTTCTGTCGCCTTCGCCATGCGTCATGAGGGAACACATGTGCCCGGAAAACATAAATATTATTCAGAACACTAATTCCCTATTATATAGGGTTCTAACATAGTGGATGCCCTAAAATTGTGCTCTTCAAAACATAAACATTTCAAAAGACAACATCCAAAATGACATCATTGTCTTGGATATCTCTCCTTGGGAATATGAAAATTATACAATATGTTCTTTGGGTGAATAAGTGTAGAGTATTCTTATACTACACACTCTCTCAATAATCATGAAGACACACAAATAAATCATTTGATTTTCCAAGTAACTCCACTTTATCACACTTCATGATGGTTAGATCAATATTCATGAGGTCCATATTTGAAATAAGGTTCTATCCAAAAATCACATATCCTAAGAAGCAAGTAAAAAATAAGGTGTGATGAAATTGATATTTCTCGAGGTAATTTGAAATTTCACAATGCTCAATGTTTATCTATTTTTTCTCATTTACCACATTGAGATAGCTTTCATTTAGTACATTCCCCTTATCCTCCTTATTCAATGGAGACCCCACTCCTAGTAATTATTCATTGATATATATATGGTTCTCTTATTACCTATATAGTGTTGGCCAAATATCCACTATGTATTTTTCTATTCAAGTAGAAAATGGGTCAAAACAAGAAAACTCATTGTTAAAAAATACTTATTCTACAATGGCTAATCTATATATTCCTTAGTTCTCATCCCAATTTCAATATTTATGACTCCTTTTTTTTATCATGATATGAACAAGGGTTATTTGAAGTCCCTACAAAAAATTAACGAGGATAATGCCATTACTATAGAATAACACCTCTCAACATTCCAAGAATAAACTAATAATTTTGTCATTAAATATAATGATGTATTCATGAGAGTGTTTACACATTTTATAGAGTGATATTTTGAAACATGGTTTACATTTTAGCAAGTTGATTCCATCACTACTTGCATGCATTTTCATGATGCCTTTCTAGAACATTGGGGTGAAAAGAATTACCACCAATACTACTTGGAGAAGTTTAACTCTTTATGAATAAGGAATGGTGAAAGCATGATATATTACTTCAATAGGAGGCGTCGGGATTTTCATAATATCAAAACTTATAAATTTATTTCCAAGGTGGATTATGTTGCTTCCAGTAGTCTAATTTTTCTCTTCTACTTTGGGAAACGTGTCTGCTAGTCCATCCCAAATGTTTAACAATGTTATGGACCTTGAGAGTAACATACAATCATGTGAAAATTTATTGAGAACTCATACATATCCCTCTAAAAGTAAGACAAAAGGCATTGTTCAAAGAGAGCATATGTATCTTTACCTCGAAAGAGGCATATTTATCAATACTCATTTTTAGTTGTATAACATCCATACTCACCGCAACCCAATAGTAATTATAATGATAAATCCATACCTATAATGTCAAAAACACTTTCATACATTCAAGACATCCCCACAATGTATAATGTTTTAGTTGTTGGAATGTGGTGATCATGATTTGTTGATATGATAAGTTCTCTCTACAAGTAAACTTTTTAATGACCATGTAGGTGGAAGTTAGCATAGATTACAAAGCTAAAGGAGATCATTGGAGATCATTGAGGAGGTTTTTATTGAATAAAGTTATTGTCATGGGAGGAATTCCTCTGTGTGAGTCATTTTGGAGGACATTGTAGGCTCATATGTAAACACTTGGAATTATTTTGTAACATCATGTTCTACTGAGAACACTTTTATTGGCTTATTCTTTGAGGATACTTGCGTGCAAGTGATCTGATTATGGTACATTATGATTTCATTTCGATTTTGAGTTATATATGATGATGATGATGTATTGTGACTTATTGTTTCTTTTAGATGTATATGTATTGACATATATTATTGACAATTTCTCCTAAGTGTGCAGGACACATGACATGTTATGGATGTTGATGGAATCAATGGACTTCCTTGTACTCCGGATTGAGTCAGGAAGTGGATTGTATTTATTTGATTATTTCATTTTACATGCCTCTCACATATGATTGATTACAGTATGATTTATGTGTATGGATTATTGACACTATTTTTGTCCATGGATGGAGGCTTGACGATGCTTGCTAATATGACTCACATAAGGAGTAAAGCGGTCATGCACGTAAACCACACATTGAGGGAGAGAGGTGGAAACATCCCTGTCATAGCCAACTATCACTCCCACCGTGGCCTGAACAATAGGTTAACGATTGCATAGTTCGAGAGGTCTACGATATCGTGAGGGAGGACTTAGACAACCACTCACAAATAATTCGAAAGGGAGTGCAATAAGACAGAGTCCTTATTCCTTAGAAACCCTTAGTCTCTCACAAGGTTGAACGAATGGAGTATTGACTTCAAGGGTTGGACAAAATTCCAAAAATAGTCAAAGGTGAGTGGAACCCTTGGAGCATGGAGGTGTGCCTTGAAGGGCATGTCTTGTAATTAAAATATGAGTCAAATATAACGAGGTGGCCTAGGAAACATTGAAATGGTTAGACCTTGTTAAAATAAAATAATCAATTAGTTAGTAAATTATAAACTGAGAAGCCTAACAAGATTCTAATCCTAAGTCTAAGCTTAATTAAGGGACAAATTAAAAATATTAAATAAATTAAAATAATTGAGATAAATCAAATTCTAGGAAAAAGTGAGTAAAATCTAAAGGTTGGATAAAATGCACATGTGTGCATGAAATTAATAAATTGGAATTTTTAAATAAAAAGAAATAATAATATGAGTGAATAGGTGTACACATAGAATAGTATCTAGAGTCAAACTACACTAAGTCTAAATAGAAGAAGACTCCTAATCAAACTCTAACTAAGAACTAGTTAGGAGACACTCATTAAATGAGAAATT
>ML842273.1:0-10727 GCA_009831015.1 Picea engelmannii | reverse complement strand
AACATTGGTCTGTATCAGCCATTGCCTATTCTAGACAGGTCGTGGGATGCCATAAGCATGGATTTTGTGTTGGAATTTCCAAGAACCCAGAGGGGGAGTGATTCCATATTTGTAGTGGTTGAAATATTTTAAAAAATGGACACTTTTCAGACCATGCCAGAAAACCAGTGATGCTACTCACATAGGCAATTTATTTTTCAAGGAGATTGTGAGATTGCATGGCTTTCCTAGAATTATAGTCTCATACAGAGATACCAAATTCATGGGACACTTTTGGAGAAATATGTGGAAGAAGATGGGGACAAATATGTCCTTTAGTTCAACATATCACCCTCAAACAAATGGAAATACTGAAGTAGTAAATCCAAGTTTAGGGAATTTTTTGAGAAGTTTATTCATTGAACATCACAATCAGTGCGATCGAATTCTGCCCTAGGAAGAGTTTTCTTATAATGATTCTTTGAACCGAAGAACTGGAAAAAGTCCATTTCAAATAGTGTACGGGATGCATCCGAGAGGAATTTATGAGTTAATATATTTGAGACATGATGAGTTCTGAAGTGCAGGAGAAGAATACTTTTATACAAAGATGCAGAAGCTTCATGATCAAATAAAGGGACAACTACATGATATCAATCAGAAGTATAAGATTTGAATTCATCAAAAAAGGAGAGAGGTTCATTTAGAAGTTGGATATCAAGTGTTAGCACACCCGAGGAAAGAAAGTTTCCCAAGGGGAACATGTAACAAATTGAATATGAAGAAAATAGGATCACGTAAAATCCTCAGAAATTTTGATGTGAACGCTTATGAGATTGAGTTGCCAGAAGATGTGGGAATATCACCCATATTCAATGTTACAGACCTGTATCCTTACAGGATGGATGATACAGAGGGGATAAATAATGATAAGGAGATCTAATGGGAAAAGGAGATGCCCATAGAAAAAAATCCACAGATGGAAAAAATTGCATTTCAGAGGATTGGTAAGAAGACCAGGAGAAATACTTATTTTGAGTACTTGGTGAAATGGAAGGATCACCCAACAAAGGATGCTAGTTGGGTAACTAAAACTGATATCCAGAAGCATGGAAAAATAGTACAGGATCTCATGGACAGGAGCCCATGAATATCTTTGTCTAGAGGAGTATAATGCAGGAGCATCTCCATCAACAATTAAAGAGGCCAAGTGGAGGACAACTCAACACCCAACGTGCAAATTTTAATCTTTTTCTGAATTCCGAGGAGAGCGCATCATTTGATGTTTTGAAGACTTTGTAATTAAGGATGTTTAATATTTTTGGGCTGGAATTATTCTAAGAAATCTAAGAGATTGTATTTTTTCTTTAATGAAATATAATATTGTACATATGTTGAGCATCAACGCATATCTGAATGTAATGACAATTTATTGTAATAAGCCTTAGTAGATAGGTGTTTTAATTGTGATAGGATAGAACTAATATAGTTGGAAAGAAGGCTCGAGAAACCTCCCCATGTACAAATATATGTAATTGATGCCCAAATGAGGCTGCTAAATGTTATTTGTTATCACTACTAGTCATTGTAGAGAGCTACAGAGAGTTGTATGAGTCCATGTACATATTTTACTAAATGAATATAAGCAGAGAGGTTTGATTCCAAATGTATGGTGTTGTATTCTTCTGATTTCATTAAGTACATGTGATGTTTCTTTCTATTTCATGTTTTTTATGCATGTTATATACATGAGTATTCTTTTTATGGTTAAGTGTGGGAACCTTTGATGTTTCTATATGTTTCAATTATTTCTCTTCTGAGAGTTCTAGTGCAAGGAGTGCATAGTTCCCATGAGGAATGTGAAGGCTGAGTCAAGACTGACTCAGAAGCTCAGAAGAGGAAGAATGAAACTTTTCATAGGAAGTGAAAGGAGTGCACAGTCACTCCGTGGAGAGTAGAGTTTGAAGAAGAATTGTGCAAGGTGTGCGTCGGGAAAAAACTTAGTCGAAGTGTTGAAGAAATCTCAGAGAGGATGAGCATAAGGAGTGCGTAGGGATATTTTCTTAAAAATATCTAAGTCCCAAAATATTTCAGAACTCAAAGGATGCAAGGAGTGCACCAGAGGTCTGAAATACTTCAAATACCAAAGATCAGAAAATATAGCATTGAAATCCTTAAGGAGGGGGATTTTTTTTTTTAAGGGCCGAACGAAAGAGATCCATTTGGGAAATTGCAGGATATTTTATAGTCATTAGATCTAGAGAAGTTGAGCAGAAGTTAACTTTGAAGTTCTTCAGACTTCATGCATTCGTGAGATTTGGAATGTGGAGGAATCAAGATCTTTGAAGTCCCAAAGTCCGTAGTCGTTTTGATCTGTCCATCAGAGGAAGACATGTGGCAGTAGATCTAAAGGTCTAGAGAGATAGTGCTCCAGAGGAAGGGAGTGAAATATTTCTTGGAGTCAGGGTTTTTGAAGCCCCAAACCATGGGATTTATCCTAGTCGTTGATCCAGAGGACAACATGTGGAGGAAGGAGAGGCCCTTCGTCGTTTCCCATATTCGGTAGACATAAGGGTTTGCACAACGCATACTCCCGGACACCCAAAGTCCGAAATAGATCTGGGCCATCCATTTGACAGAGTGTGGTGGCCATCGATTTGGGTCCTTCATGAGTTTGTTAGTCCGATGCTCTAGAGGATTTCAAGTGTTATAATTTTGAAACTCACGAATCCCGATGTCTCAGAATGGATCATAGCCACTAGTGAACGGGAGGGGCGTGAGTCATTGATTTATCATGGTGTGTATTCATCAGATTGGAATTATGGGAGAATGGTGAAGAGGTGTCACGGGAAACCCTCGATTCCCAGATATGTGAAATGAATTATCAACCATCGATTTGAAGTGATATCTGGAGTCATCTGATCTACTTCAGAGTATGGCACTCTAGGAGCATTTTCTGTTGGAACGGTCGGACTTGTCGAAGCCTAAACTCTAGAAATCAATTCCCATCGTAGATTGTGTGGGCGTTGTGAGTTGTTGATCCCTATTGTGGTTCAACACTTTGTCACTTCTGTGTTTGGAAGGATTGAAGACTTGTTTTGTTGAGATTCTTGAAGTGGGATAGCTTTGAAGTCCTGAATTCTATAGAGAATAGAGGTTTGGCCCACAGTTTCAGCCCACGGCTTCTAGGCAATATTTGCTAGTTCTTAGGGACTCCCGAAAAGCATATTTTTCATACGGGAAAGGAGATTTTAAGGCCTATGTAGTGAATTTTGAGGGCTCAGAAGGAGCCTGTGAGTTGTTTCAACTCTCAAATTCGATCGATCCTAGACCAGGAGGTTGCGTAGGCCCTAGGAATGGGTGGGCATCTACATCAAAATGGACAAATATGAGCGAAAATAGGATCACATTGGGGAATGCGAGGGAAATTGGATTTTAAAATAAAATAAAAATAGTAATTACTTTTGCAACTTGGTGAGAGTGACCAATGTGTGGGTGAATAATCTTGATTAAATTTTACAAAAAAATCAATTACTAGTGCATGTGGACATGTGACATTGAGAATTTAACTATAAAATAATTGGGGTAAAAGGGAAAAGGGATCTCACCTTGGATAGTACTGTTATGCTTCCAAAATTGAATTGACTGTGTTTTACTTGTGAGAGTTGGGATTCCAAGCTTGAGATAGAGTGGGAGCTCTTCCTTGCGAGGAAAGCTTCAGAGCTATTGTGTTCTAGTTTTTTTCTTGGCCCCTTTGCGGCTCGAGGGGATAAGGAGGAAGAAGAGTACCCCTATCGTTGGTTGTGAGGTATCGATGAAGTTGGGTGATTAACAAGCGAGAGAATAAGATAACACAAGTCATTGAAGGAATTCCTCAACTCTTCATCACCATCGGTTACGGTATTTATTTATGGAATGTGTATTGTAGCAATAGTGAATTGTAAATTAGTATTTGTATAATCGCTATAGGATTAAGTAGAAATTTATGAAGACCAATTTATTGTGAATGCTGCAAATTTAATTGTAGTTCTTGAATTGAATAAATGTATGAGTATTTAAATCGTATGAAAAATGAAGATTTTATATATTGTATAGTAGCCATTAGAATTTTCTCTACAATCGACTTTACAAACTCATAGGTTCATTGTATAAGTTATTTTCATTTCAAATTAGCTCAATATTCGTATCATCAATGCATATTTAATTGTTGATCCGAGAAGTATATCTTTGGTTGGTCTCTTTAGAATGGTTGCAAGTTCGAAATTAAATTTATGGATGTTGTCGGATTAAAACGCAACCTGTTATTAAAAGTTGGGTCTTGTACAAAATCGTTGAAATTTGAATTGAGTTTATGGATGTTGTAGAATTAAAACAGTTGTAAATTCAAAGTTGGGTCTTGTAAAAAATCATTGGAATTTTCAAATTTAAGTTTATGGATGTTGTAGAATTAAAACGAAGTTTGTAAATTAAAAGTTGGGTCTTGTACTATTGTTTCCAAATAGAAATTTATGCGCATTGTATTTTTTCAATTTTGAAAGATTGATATCCATATGGAATTTATGACATTAAATTGAAACTCTAGTCTAGAAAATCGTAGGGTCATTTAAAATTGTTTCTAATCCAAAAATATGAAATTTCCACTTGAATAGTTTAAAAATAATTTTAAAATAGAAGAACCAGATATAGGATTTTTCGTATTTGTTGTAAACTAATACGACACAAATTTTTTAAGTCTGTATGGTCGTTGTAAATAAATTACAAGGTTGTAGTTTGAACTTTATTAGCGGTTGTGAAATCTAACTACAAATCTGGAGATAAATTTAGCACAATCATTTGAAAATTTTAGTAATCCCGAAAATTTAGGATATCCTTGATCTCCGTAAGTTTATTTGAAATTCGAAGTTAAGATTTTATTGGTCCTTGAATAATATTATGGAAAACTCTTGAATTAAGTTTTATCTCAATTATATCTTTTGTATTCTTTAATGGAGGTTAAAAATTGTAATAACACTATGGTATTAAATTGCAACTCGGGAGGAGTTTTTTTATGATGGTCATGTATTCAAATTTTATTCTAACAATATAATTCGCATAACACCATAGCATTAAATAATACATCTATTTTTATTTTCATTGGCCACTTGGTAATAGTTGCATGTCTAAAGACTAGTCTTGGTATGGTTGTGGCCAAAAATAACTAGGTAGTTCTCATTTTTAAATTGTTGTAGCGTTGTGTGGTGAAATTAATCCTTAGGAGGTTAGATGCACTACATCATTGTCCAAAAACAACGATTCCTAGAACTGTCCTTGTGTGGTTGTCTTCTTATTTTACTTTTCAATATTGTGTAAAGGATGGCATATCCTATTTTGTTTCTCACTTTAATTACAGATTGTTGTCTTTGTTGCTCACTATCTATAGCTAGTTGATGAGCATTATAGTTGTGCAATCCTTATTTCATTTCCTTGTGGTAACCTTGTTTCTTTTCCTTAATGCACACATCACACGACTTTTCTATGGTGGTGGGTTATCTCCCATTTTCTGGTAGTAAGTCAAGTTCTCCTTCCACCCTCTTGCATGCCAAAACTGGTCGAGACCTTCGTGCTCATTTTAGCAGACTATTTAATTATTTCCTTACTTATCGATCTTGATTAAATTTGTTGTCGGAATTTTTCTTCCATCCAACTATTCTCCAAACAATTTTTAGACCGATGTGTATATTTTGATCATATTTAATAAATCGTAAACATAACTTCTAAATTTTGTCCTATGTGTTTTAGTTGACTGCTAATAAACTTGGAAAATGAAAGGAAATCCAAGAGTGTCTTGGATTGGTGTTTTTAGAAAAGAGAAATGTGTTTAATTAAAATTTAAAAACATGTATTATAGTAAGAGGTTTATGTACCTCATAAAAAACTCTCTTTTTCTTGGAATGATTTTAAATTAATAAATGGCCTAAACCATAACTATGATTATGTAATGGATTATGAATGTTATTATTTAACAATATTGAAACTTCGTGATTAATTATGTAAACATATTCTATAGCAATTTGTTAGAAAAAAAGGATCATGAAGCAATTAAATAAAACAAATGCATAAATAAAACAAAGAAGATACACAATAAAATAGAGACACATATATACATGGTTCACCCAATGTGGGCTATGTCCACTAGAGAAATTTCTAGGTCCTTCCTTTATTATTATCCAGCAAATGAAGGGATACAACTTACAACACACCCATTGTAACTTCCTCTTCTTTCTCTCACAGTCTCATATCTCATAATACAATATTCTCAATGATATATAGCTGCAATATGTTTCCCTCATAAAAGAGGGTTTCCTTCTAGGGAAAAAAACCCTAACATAAATTCTATCATCAGATCTATGACCTTATAATGAATGGTCTAGATTTACTATGAAATTACAATATACATTTACAAGGCAATTTTTCCTTCGGGGGACCACTTGCCCCCAGACCCCATAGAGGGGGTAACCCCCCTTTGCACTCCCTCGCGTGGAGGAGTGTACATTTTTATAGGTTGTAAAGTCTTCATGGGCTATAGACAAGGCTGAAAAAACAAAGACCTTTTAATCAGGAAGATAATCAGGCTCCACAACCAACAATCTCCCACTTGGAGACTGATCTCAACAACTCCACCGATGTTGTATATGCTAGACTATGATCCTTCTTGGACCTGGAAATTTTTTCATCTTCATCTTCATTGTTGGTGACTAAATGAAACTGAGAAGGAACTCAGTTTCTCACTCGTTACTCCCTTTCTTAACATGTCTGCAGGATTTTAGCTAGTGTGTATCTTTTCCAACTTCAAATGTCCATCTTCCAAGACATATTGTATGAAATGGTACCTGAGTTGTATATGCTTAGTCTTCGAATGGAAGGATTATTTCTTAGAAAGATGAATTTCACTCTCACTGTCATACTACAACCTGCTATTCTTTTGCTTCTTTCCCAATTCCTCCATAAACATCTGCAACCAAATCATTTATTTATTATCCTTTGTAGCAACAACATACTTTGCCTCTGTTTTTGAAAGTGAAACAACCTTTTGCATTTTCAAAATCCAACTTACTATTTTTCCACCTATAGTAAAAACATACCATGTGGTCCTCCTCCTGCTATCTTTATCACCTGCAATATCTAAACCAAAATATCCCTGTAGAACATTGTCTGAAGCTTCAAAACATAATGCATGAGTAGCAGTACCTCTCGAATACCTAAGAATCCACTTTATTGCCTCCCAATGTTCTTTACCTGGATTGTTCATATACCTACTCACAACTCCCACTGCATGTGAAATATCTGGCCTTGTGCAAACCATTGCATACATCAAACTGCCAATTGTTGATGAATAAGGGACCATAGACATATATTCTATCTCCTCCTGTGTCTTGGGACACCTTTCCTTATTTAATTTGAAATGGCTGGTCAAAGGTGTACTAACTATGTTTTCATTATGCATTCTAAACCTATCCAACACCTTCTCTATGTACTCACCCTGAGACAATGTCAATTTGCGATTTTTCCTGTCTCTTGTTATTCTCATACCAAGGATTTTCTTAGCAGCACCCAAATCCTTCATCGCAAATGAATTAGCTAATTTATTCTTGATCACATTTCTATCTTGCATATTAGACCCTATAACAAGCATGTCATCTACATACAATAGAAAGATAATATAGCTTCCATTTTCTAGCCTTTTAAAATCAACACAATGATCAAAATGACATATACTCTAACCTTGTTTTCTCATAAACCTATCAAACTACAAATATTACTTCCCTGGATATTTCTTTAGGCCATACAATCTCTTCTTCAACCTACATACCAAATTCTCCTTTCCTTTGACCTCATACCCTTGTGGTTGCTGGATATAAATCTCTTCCTCCAAATCCCCATGGAGAAAAGTTGTTTTTACATCTAAATGTTCAAATGAAAATATTCTACTGCCACAAGACTTAAAATAGTCCAAATTGAACTCATTTTAACAACAGGAGAAAATATTTCATCAAAATATATACCTTTCTTTTGTGCAAACCCATTTACAACAAGTCTAGACTTGTACCTCTTTTTTCCTCCATCTTCTTCCTTCAACTTGTAAACCCATTTATTCTGCAATGCTCTTTTTCCTGTAGGCAACTGAACCAAATCCAAAGTCTAGTTATTTACCAAGGAATCCATTTCCTCTTTCATGCCTTGCTCCCACTTATTTTTGGTGTCTGCCTACATTTCCTCTTCATAACATTCTGGTTCACCAAAATCAATCAACAATAAATAATACAATGAAGGAGAGTATCGTTCAGGGGGTCTACTTAACCTGGTAGATCTTCTAACAACACTTGTAGGAGTTTGATGTACCTATTGATCTTGTTGTTGTACATTTTTATTTTCTGGTACCTTAGGAATTTCTTTTCTAGTGATCTCATCAAGCACTGTGTATTTTGGTTTTTCTTTTTCCTGTTTCTTTCCCTGCAACTAATCCTTGTATATGGTCATCTCATTGAATATGACATATCTACCCCTAATGGTTTTGTTATTTTCATAATCCCATAATTGATAACCAAAATCATTAACACAGTATCCAATAAAGGTACACTTCTTGGATTTTGCCTCAATCTTTGTTCTATTTTCTTTATCAATATGGACAAATGATTCACAACCGTAAGTCTTCAAAAAATAATAGTTTACCCTTTTACCTATCCATGCCGCCTCTGGAATTATACAATGCAAAGAGCTTGATGGTCCTCTGTTTATTAAGTAAAAAATAGTATCTACAGTATCTGCCCAGAACTTTAAGGAAAAATCAACATGCAATCTCATACTCCTTGCATGCTCCATGATTTTCACGTTCATCCTTTCTGACACACCATTTTCTCATGGTGTTCCTGGAACTTTATTCTCTCTACGAATCCCATGGTATGAATAGTAATCATCAAACTCCTTGCTGCAATATTCACCTCCATTTTCTGATCTGAGACACTTCAACCTTTTTCCTGTCTCATTCTCAACCAAATATTTCCACTTCTTAAAAGTATCAAGAACATCATATTTTGGTCGAATGAAATAAACCCAAGTTTTTCTAGTTGCATCATCAATAAAAGTAACATAATAAATAGATCCACCAATAGATGATACCTGAGTTGGTTCCCATACATCTATATGCACAAGATCTAACTTTTCACTCTTCTTTTATTTTCCGACTCTGAGAAATCTGACTCTCTTATGTTTTCCATAAACACAATGCTCATAGAAATCCAAATCAATTTGTTTAAGATCTGGCAACAAATTTCTTTTGTGAAGTATTTGCATCCCCTTCTCACTCATGTGTCCAATCCTATGATTCCACAGTGTTGTATCCACTCATGTAGAAGATAAATATATAGAAGAGTTAGTATTACCAGTACATAAATACAATGTACCTACCTTCTCTCCTTTTGTTATCACCAATGATCCTTTGGTGACCTTCCACACCTTATCTGTAAATATGGATATACAACCTTCAATTTCCAAATTCGTTGTTGAAATTAGATGTTTCCTTAGATATGGAACATGTCTTACCTATTTCAACAACCATTGGTTTCCATTTCTTTGCTTTATTTTTACCTTTCCCATTCCAACAATTTTGCATGGTGCATCATCACCCAAATGAACCTATCCAAAATCACCTTGAACATAATCTAGAAAATGTTTCCTATGGGGTGTGGCATGAAATGAATCCCTTGAATCTACTACCCAAGAATCATAAATATTATCTACATAAAGAATCAAATCATCTTGTAACACATCACCTGTTACATTTTCTTCCTGATTGTTCTCTCATTGTCCATCTCTTTGTTTCTTTGGAGCTCTGCAGTCTTTCTTTAGATGTCCTTTCTTCCCACAACTCCAACACACTATATTTCCAAATCTAGATTTGGATCTACCCTTCCTAGAATTCTCGTGGTTCCTTGAGCCCTTTCCTCTATCCTTTTATCTTCCCTTGTTCTCCATTTTTAACGCATTACCTGATGTCTCACCTGTGATTTTACATCACATTTACTCACTAAGGATAACACCAACAACATCATCAAATTTTAAAGTGTTTGAGCCAGAGAAAGAGTTACTTACAACCATGACCAAGCCGTTCCATCTTTCTAGCAATGAGCACAAGATTAGAAGAGCCCTGTCCTCATCATCAAAGTCCACTATTACAGAACATAGTTGATTAGTAACCGTATTAAATTCATTTAAATGATCTGCAACAAACCCACCTTCTGACATCTTCATATTAAATAATATCTTCATTAGAAATACCTTATTGGATGCTGAGGGTTTTTAATATAGTTTAACCAATTCATCCATAATCTCCTTTGTTATCTTTTCTTTTGAAATATTGAAATCCACCGATGCTTCCAGGCTTAGTTGTATCGTTCCTAGAGCCTTTATGTCAAGAACCTCCCATTCTTCGTCCTTCATGACCACCATATTCTTTTATATTCCACCCAATGGAAGGAATATATACTTCTAATATAAATAATCTTCCATATCCATCTTCCATAACTCATAGTTTTGGTCATTAAATTTGTTGATTAAGGTTGATTGTCATTGATGTAAACCCTTGAAGGAAGTTGGAGAACCTAGGTTTGGGTAATGGACCCAAGATTGTTTGATGGATAATGGTATGAGTTTTGATATATTTGTAGGTAATACTATTCTATATGGATAGTACATTTCATGTCATTTCCATC
>ML842271.1:42099-53367 GCA_009831015.1 Picea engelmannii | reverse complement strand
ACTCCATACATCTGGTGATGTATTCAATGATTTCCTTCTTCAGACCCGGCCAAAATAATGGCTTTTGACTGCTATCACAGTCTTCTGATATCCAAGATGTCCAACATAAGCCACATTATGCATTTCTTTTAGAATTGCCAACTTCAATTCTTGGACATTGGGTACATACACTGTGTTTTTATACAGAAGTAAGCCATCAGTTCCCAAGGTGTAACTTTCCTTGGTCTGTGGTCTCTCATGCTGTTGTAGCTTTGCTACTAAACCTCTGTACTGCAAATCAGCATTTGCAGCTTCCAAATTTTTGTCTTTAATATTAGTTTTGTACATGCTAATGGATGTAGCATGTAGTTTGTGCACTTTTCTACTGAGTGAATCAACCACCTTATTTTCTTTCCCTTTGATATGCTTGATATCAAATTCATATTCACACAGGAACTCTAGCCATCTGATTTGGCTGGCATTTAAAGTCGGCTGATCAAATAAGTATTTTAGATCGTTGTGGTCTGTTCTTAATTCAAATCTCCTTTCCCATGAGGTAATGTCTCCATTTCCTCAATGTGTGGACAATTGTTGCCAGCTCTAAATCATGAGTGGCATAATTCCTTTCATGCTCTTTCAAATTTCGAGACTCATAACAAATTACAAATTCCTCTTGGCTGAGAACTCCTCCCAGCCCCTCCTTACACACATCGGTGCACACTACGTAATCCTTATTTGTATCTACAATCTTTAGGATTGGAGCATTGGTTAGCAGTTGCTTCAATTGCTGGAAGTTGCTCTCACATTCTTCAGTCCACTGGAAATTCTTCTCCTTCCTTTGCAAGGAAGTGATAGAATGAGCTATATTTGAGAATCCAGCTATAAACCTTCTGTAGTAGCCTGCCTGACCCATAAAAGATCTAACTTCTGCCACATTCCTTGGCGTTGGCCATTCTCGGATGGCCTCAACCTTTTCAGGATCCACAACAATCCCTTCTTCAGATATAATGTGTCCCAAGTAATGAATCAACCTTTGATAAAATGAGCACTTACTCAGTTTTGCATACAGCTAGTGTGCTCTCAACATCTGCAGCACCATTCTCAGGTGTTTCTCATGTTCTTCCTCTATCTTGGAATACACGAAGATATCGTCTAGGAAGACTATGACAAACTTGTCCAAATAATCTCTGAACACCCCATTCATTAAGCACATGAAAACAACAGGCACGTTTGACAATCCAAACGACACCACTGTGAACTCATAATGACCATACCTTGTTCTAAAGGCAATCTTGCTGATGTCCTCATCATTTATCCTCACTTGGTGATATCCATATATGAGGTCTATTTTTGAGAATATTTTCGCATCCTTCAACTGATCAAAAAGATCATAGATCCTTGGCAGAGGATACTTGTTCTTGACAGTGACCTTATTCAACTGTCAAAAATCAATGCACAGTCTCAGCATCCCATCTTTCTTCTTCATGAATAGGACCAAGGCTCCCCATGGTGACACGCTGGGGAAAATGTATCCCTTATTTAGTAGCTCTTCAAGCTGCAATTGCAACTCTTTCAGCTCTGGCGTACTCATTCTATAAGGAGCCTTCGAAACTGGAGCTGCTCCCGGCATCAAATTTATAGAAAAATCGATGTCCCTCTTTGGAGGTAGTCCAGGTACCTCCTGAAATACATCCTTAAATTATTTGAGTACCTTGTGGTCTTCCATATTCGAGACTACAACTCGGGATGCTTCTTCCACCTGAGCTGCAAATAATTGACAACCTTTCCGGTAACATTTCTTTAGCTGCATGGCTGAGATTTCTCTAACAGCCACAGCTATGGAAATTCCTTGGACTGTTACCTGATTTCCCTCTTCATTCAGGCATGTAAACCTCTTGTTACGACAGTCCAGAAGGGCATGGTACTGGTCCAACCAGTCCATCCCAATTAAGCAGTCGTATGAGCCTAAAGGAAGAATGTTCAATTTAGCCTTGGTGCTCATTCCTTTCATGTCTACTGAACATGACTTAACCAATTCAGTGACCTTCCTTTTGTTTCTTGTGGCCAACTTCAATAGCCAAGGTTTTTCATGTTTGTTTCTCGTTAGATGAAAATTGTCCACCATTCTAGGATCTACATAACTATGGCTAGCTCTTGAATCAATTAAAATAACAAGTGGTCAGTTGTTGATCGTACCTTCCACTTCAATCATGTGCAATTGAAATTCTTCTTGCTTGTTGTCCAGGGCTGCGTAGATCCTCGGCATGTTGCTGCCCATATCCTCCACTATTTCATCTTGCTGAACAGTATGGACAGTTCTCGCTTTATATTTTCTATGGGGGAAGTCTCTATACCTATGATTCTCTTTACAACCCGAACACTCCATAGGTGGTGGTCTTGGCATCTGCTCAGTCCCTTCAACTTTCCTGGTCTCTCTAAAAGATGATTAGCCCCAAGGACTATTTCTGAAAAAGGGAGGCATTTTTCCCTTCTTCCTCTGTTCTTTCTTAAACCTCTTCTGGTCATCCCAAGCCTTCCCAAAGGTAGGATTTTCTCTTTGCTATTCATATAGACATTTTTCCCTTCTTATGGTTTCTTCCATGGTCTTAGGATCGTCATACTGAATCTTGTCACCAATGGTAGGTGGTAGTCCACTCAGATACCTCTGAATTTTGACAACCTCGTCTTTGATGAATGGAACATACTTCAATAGTTCCAGAAAACTTTGTTCATACTCATCAATGGTCATGCTGCCCAACTTGAGTTCGAAGAAATCCTTCATCTTTCTGTCATAATACCTTTTAGTCGGGTATTTCTTCTCGAAATACCTCTTAAATTCCTTCCAAGTGACCTCTTTCTCTTTGATGTGTTGCACCTGCACAAAATGATCCCACCACATGGATGATTTTCCTTTTAGTTGATACATTGCAATTCTTCCTTTTGCATGGGCGGAATAATTCTGCAGTTGGAAATATTTCCTCATACCAAGCAACCATGTCTTGGCATCTTCCTCCTTCTTATGTTCTCCATCAAATGTTGGAGGCTTAATCTTGTTCATCTCCCCTTTC
The DNA here is from genome assembly GCA_009831015.1 of Picea engelmannii. NCBI lineage: Eukaryota > Viridiplantae > Streptophyta > Pinopsida > Pinales > Pinaceae > Picea > Picea engelmannii. The sequence goes on along the minus strand of ML842271.1, from coordinate 50,320 downwards.
AATTCATCCTTTCCATATTTTCGGTGTTTTTTGGTAGAGGACGGGCTTGAACTATTGTGTGTCTCCTTGCCAGAATGCCTCGGGGAGAGACAGTAATGTCTGTTACCACTCCTCGATCTTCTTCTCCTCTCAGGGTTTCTGACACTTCTTGATCTGCTTGTGTCACTTCCTTTTTCCAATTTCTTTTCTATTCTTTCCAGGCTCTTCAACATTTTTAAGTTGAATTCACCCTGTCGATCCCTGATTTTCATGAGCTTTTGGCTATCAACTAGGTGAGCCTGGGCATCTTTCTGCAATATTTCGATGAGTTGCATCATATGTTCTTCCTTATCCATCTCTTTTCTGTGCCCATTAGAGTTTGTTCCTTCGACTCCTGGGTTGACATCCCTTCCTACCCTTTCATCCTCTGTTTCAGAGGCAATCTACACCTTTTCCCACTCCATACTCGATGTTAGTTAACTGGAATCCTGACTCTCATTGAACTCTGTGCACACACTGTGCAATTGAATTCAAAGTTTGTCAGGCCATTAAAACCTCACAAACAATCCACAACATTTATAAACCAATATAAACAAGAACGAAAGACGTTTCGATTCAAATAAGTTTTCTAAGCTCTCGTTGGGCTCTACAAATTCCAGGACTTCGGAACTTCAAAATCTTGGTCCACGAAGATCCAATAGTTAAATCTTTGTAACCAAAGTCACCCTTTCACAACTCGCGATCTCTCGAGTTCATGAGTCGAAGACCCTCAACTCATTTCCTCTAAACGTCGATACCGAGATGTGACATGGGTATGGCTCCCTCCTCGCTAGCATCTGCTACACATGACCGTAGTCTAGGGCTAAGTGCTAGCACTCTTCGCTACTCACACCTTTGCTAGTTGTGGCATCCAACCCTGGAACCTCCCTTTCACGAAACCCCGAGAAGCGATGTTGAATTTTCTCCTCGCGTTCTCTCTACTCGTGACTTCACGAGTTTCAATGTCGAGCTCCCGTGCTCTTGTCTCGTGAGTCCCCAAAATCGTGAATTACTTTATTCTTCGGGCCCGCAGCACAGTTGTCGCCCTTCACCACCGTGGCACATGGTACGTTCAGGAGGGTCCACGTTGCTTTTAACGACGTCATTGGGTCCCACCACTCTCGCCTATATTCTCGACTAACTGGAACATGGGATGCATTCATGCACCCACGTCCAATCCAAGCATGGAATCCAACGGTCAGATCCCCTCCTCAGATCAATGACATAGATCTTTTCGGCATTTCAGGGTTTCGGGCATCAGGAGTTTGTGCACTCCACATCTCGAACCTCCATCTACCGAAATCTCGAAATCACTGTTTACTAAACTACGTGATCCAACGGTCAATTTCTTTTCCCCATGATCTATGGTGTAGATCTTTTCGACATTTTGGGGTTTTCGGGAGTTCGCGTATCATGATTCCCACACTCCTATGCGATTCAAAAGGGATTTAAATCCTACACATACTCTCCATATCTGACGGTCATGAGGTTTCACCTTCCCTCTCGAGCAGATCCTAAGGTTCTAACGTTATTGGTGTGGAGTCCTATTTCCCTGTGGCCATAGACCACACCAACTGCGGTTTCAACTGCCGCTAAACCTCTTGAGCTTAAAAACTCGTCAAGTAACTCCTTGATACTTCGGAGCAAACCAAGGTCTGAAATTGGCCTTCCAGACCCAATTTATCTCTCACTCTCCATCCAAAGACCGCTCCACTGGCCCATCTAGGCTCTGTGTCGAAACCATAGCTCCGATACCAAACTGTAGCGCACCTTTTTTTGGCTACCAAGGCTTAAACGCTCTTAAAATAAATCTATAACACCCCTTTGTACATAACTCATACATGCATTATATAATCCACATGCGTTTAAGAAAAGAAACACATTTAAGCTCAGAGTAACCATATTATTTACTACTATAATAACAATCAATAACATTAACAGTAAATTGATATGCACAGTAAAATACGTGATGATTATAATACACAGAGATACATAAACATAATTAAAGCATCATCTGGTACTTATCTTTGAACAGTGGTAGTTCCACCAACCAAGTGCAGGCCTTCCACGAACCTCCCAGTCTTAGAACACACTGCTCATCAGCTCAGCAGTGGGTCACCCCCGAGCTGGGACTAAGCTCCACCCCAAGACAAGGAATCCTAGGCTAGGCTAAGGTTACAGGGAAACAACACATAGCCACAATGATGGAATTCTCTCCCAGGAACCTCCCATGCTCACTACCCACAGACCCTCATTCCCCACATGCCTATTCCACCCCAGGAGTATACACCTTCTATGTCACCTGGACAATCCTTCAGCTTCTAATCTCCCTTGCCTTGGGTTACAGGAATAGGCCGGACCGAAAGTCTCTGGGCTCTATGGCATCTACAAGGTTCCTTCCAGGAGTTCTCTCCTTCCTCTGCGCACTCTCTCACCAGGAGGGAGTCGCTCATAGGTCTAGCAACCTATTCTTCTAACTTCAACCACCTCTCTCACCTAGAGGGAGTGTTGTACAAACTGGACAACAAGCCACATAGGATCAAACACTACATGCCCACCACAATCAACTCGAATCTAGACAAGAACACCCCAGGGAATCTCCAGATAGGTGCAACAACATAACCAGGCTTAGCAGATATGGGACACTTCCATTTTCTCAATCTGGAAACACAGGATAGACTCACACTCTGGATTCTCAGGGATGCATGATGAGTCATCCATGTAAGGGTCGATTCAGACTCCCCTATTTAGAACAGAGAATGGGTGTACCATCTTTCCAGAACAAACACAGACTCTTTCCTGAAATCAACACAGGCTTCTCGTTCAGGGAATGTACACATGGGTTTTCTCAGAGCTAGACACCGACTTTTCAAATCACAAGGAGGCATGAAGGTTCTCTGCAGGAGTCGGTTTGGTCATACTATCGAGGGCTCTGTACGCATTCAGGAAATCGGTTAGAATGTAGGAGGAACCCTTCTCATGACTCACCCTAGCCATTTTATTCGCATGCGTCAGAGTTGACACTTGTCACCCATGGAACTGCATGTGTTCCACCCACACACATCACCCTTGTACGTCCTCCCCTTGCAACAAACTTAGGATAAAACATAAATGGCACATGTTCTTTTGGAATAATAGTAAAATATTATTCCTAGGCTTAAGCCCCCTAGGCTTAGCCTCTAGGCTCAACACTTAGGCCCTTTCCCACCTTCCAGCCCCTAATTCCTTTCCTTCTCTGTGGAAGCTCAGTCCTCCTTCACTCATTCATCATGGTTGGTATGCACCTAACAGTGTTTACAATTTTATTAAATGTTCTTCATACATACAAGTACAAAATCAGGCCCTTGGCCTCCAACCCTTAGGCTCTCTAGCCTAACAATCACATAAGCCACTAGCTTATAAAAACTTAGCTCACCATCCTATAAAACATAATTACAATTCTTTCAGAACATGGTTTGGAACTGGGCTCGGCCTTGGGGACACTACAAAAACCATAGAGAGGGTTCATTATGTCAAAATCACCCAAAATCTCTTTGTTGAAATAATAAGCCTCATCTAGAATCCAAGGAAGATTCATTTAATGAAAGAGGGACCAATGGTTGAAAAATCAACTACCCCCATGAATGGAAGCATGGAGGGTCCGGTTGCGGAGACAAAAGACTGCCATCCCAAAGTACCATAGGGAGCAGTTTTCCTGCAGGCCCATACTGGCCCGAGTTTTCTTCTGAAAGAAGGAATAGGACAAGCCCAGAACCTTCATGGGGAGGAAAAAGGTGTGCAGGAATACACATGCAACAAAAAATAAAAAGACCATTCCCATAGGGGGTGTGGGATCCATATATGGGAAGAGGAAGAAAGGAAAGGACAAGTTGTTTTCATCATGAGGGAGGACCCAGGAAATACTTGACCTGAGTAGAGGGTTGGGAGCATATGATAAACCTCACAAAGGATGCGATAGAGAAAGAACCTATGAGAAACTACAAAAAGTTCCCTAGTGATATCATGGCTTGGCATAGGGGTGGCTAGAGCACTAAGAATTAATTCCTTTTAGCCTATGGTTGGGTGGAGAGGATAAAACCCACAGTCAATTGGTTGGTGATCGACTATAATAGACAAGTATTTCATTTACCCTGTGCACTTGTATTGAAATGGATGATGTTAATTTCTGCAATTGTGATTAATTGTGCTTTGCATAAAATTAATGGTTATAATGATTACTACTTTTCTATAAGCTCATTCATTTGAATGGGTGTAAGGTGACAAGATTTCCCGATGGGTTGGTTTGAAAATACCTCCCCCTATTTTAGAACTTAAGTTCTATGAATTGGAGGGTGATCCTTTCAAACCACTTGTACAAGCGACAATGGGATCATGTTCATGGCCTTACCCAATCCACGGATAAGAGTTAAGAGTGTATCCTACAAGAATTTTTGAAGGACCCATATGACCAAGGTCAGGGAACCCTACACTAGGATCAAACAGAGATAAGCCTTTCTGTTACACATTATTTTGGTCTCTCTGATGATGACCCTACAAGCATGTGTTCAGGCTCTCAAAACAATCTTTTACATGAGGAAAATGACTAAGTTCTTCCCCTACAAGGCATATTTTTAGAATGACGTCACAGGATGACAGTGGTACACAGTGCATAAATCCTTGATTTATGTAGGCTTCTCAATGCCTAGATCGTGGGATTTTTGCATGCTGCTATATAGGCAAGGTGCAACATTGTTTGAAGCTAAGAAAAGGAAGAAGTTTCATGAAGTTTCTAGAAGGAGAATCCTATAGAATGTGAGGTGGAGTACGTATGGTTGTGGTCTTACTGGATTCTATGATTTGCTGGGATCATCCTCATCCTTGTAACCACTTCACTTTCTCCTATATAATTATGGGTTTATCATGGAAAAGGTTAAGCAATATTTAGCAAATAATTGTTGAAAGAATAGGCTGCAGACTGTGTGAAGGATCCTGTTATAACTGATTCTTGTAGCCTCTAGTTGTCCATCAAGATTTTGTGGACCATCTTCATACAAATTCATAGAAAGTGTATGTGTGTGTTGGAACAAAGGACCACTGAAAAAGAACTTGCGACATCGAGGTAATTTGGTTGTATCTTCAACTTTTACTTAATATGATACAGTGACATGTTTCTTTCCCATAAAATCACTAGCGTTTTATTACATGACTCCTTGATCACTTGTTTAGGTTTCCATTGAATCTACAATTGTTTCTTTCACTTTGGTTGGTTTGTGTCATTGCAGATCTAATCTCACAAGAGCACTGGAGCGAAGCAGGACAACAAATATATAAGGAAGTGATATCTAAAGGTATGTCATCCATTCCTTATTTGGTAGTAAATTCAAAGGTAGAAACTTAGGGAAAGCGCCATGTCCTATCTTGTTTTGTTCTAGATCTAGGTGGATCTAGGGAGATTAGTTTATGTCTGCATTCATCGATTTATCCAATAACAAAATTGGCAAATCCATTGGGGATATGATGTGATCGTTTTTTTTTTTTTTTCCATTTGATTTTAACCTATTATTTTTACTTGAAATCAGTCTCCGAGTCTGTGGGAGATCCATTCAGACTTTATGGATTTGAAAGTTCACTTAGATCCTTTACCCTCTTCTCAAAATTTCTTAACTTACAAACACTTCCACACTATACCCTATACATGGCCCACAGAAACCTTCAATTTCCGCGCTCTGGTTGTTTGCTTCAGTGCAAAATTTTCACACCCTATCTGTTTCTGGCCCACAAAAACTCTTGATTTCTACACTGTGATATGCTATTAGGCTATGACGACACCTATGAATTTTTTTTGAGTTAGGTCTTGACCTCTGTTGATGCCCAGTTTTTGTTTAATCAGCTGGGAGGGACTTTTAATGCTAGTCCTTGAATTTTTTCTGACTATTTAATTTGTTGTTGATTGGTTTCAGAGATTGAACACCTCTCTTTTAATCTTTTTCCAGATTTTGTTTTTGATTTTTATCGACAAGGGTATAATCTCTAAGCTTGTATCTGAGTGCTTGTTTGATCAAAAGTCTTTGATTGGATTTGACGTTTTGGATTGATTACATGTTTTGTATTTCTTGATGATTGAGAAGTCATTTTTTCATTTGCATTTGAAGAAACGCTTTCTTGTCATTTTTTTACCTTTTTCTTCTTTGAAAGTTTTATTTGGGTGCTTGTTGAGTGTATAATTTTTCTTGTATTACTTGTCCTTTGTTTGTCATACCCCTGATCTAGTTTTAGAAAGGAAGAATTTAAAGTCACTTATTCTTTTAAGTAATCATATATAAGGAAAGTTTATTGCATCCAAAAGAAGAGAACATTGAGAAACTACATTGATTATGGTTGTTTTCATTTGTGTCCATTTAAGAAAAAGAACGTATATTTTGTAGCTCACATTATTCCAGAAATACCTTCTTCCTGTTGTAGATATAATTCATTGAACGAAAGTTTGCATCATTCATTTCTATTTTGCATATTATTGGGTCAAGGTCGTACACAACATTGTTTTCATTCCCGTCTCCCTCTTGAGTAACAACATCCTTTAAAAAACATTGCGAAATCTATAAATCAATTAGAAAATTTTATTTTCGAGGGCTATTTTACACCAACATTAGCTAGGCTAGAACTTTGGAATAGGTTGTGAGACACACTGTCCAAAGCACAAAACACACAATAGCATCTTGTGATAGGGAGTGTTTAATTCCATTTTCAACATTTTGTCTTGGGAAGCCCTTCTCACACAAGGGTCAAACCTGAGGTTTCATTGATATTGGCAGAGTTACTCACCCTGCTTTGTTGATATCAATGTAGAGATTGTGTGTATTATGGGGGTCTCTTGAAGGTATACCAAAAATGATGAGTGGAATCCTCTCAAGTTGATTCCAGGCTAGATACCCTGCCTTTGCATGTGGATTAGACTGTCGACTGCTTCCCCAGGCATTAATGATGTTATTGGTAGCCTTAGTTTCCTATGTTATTAGGGTCTTACATGAGTTGGTTGTGGAGGGGAAAGTCTTCACGGTACCTGGAATTGATGTTAGCCAGACTCACTCAGGATCCTTGGAGGGTATACCCATGATTATGTGTGGGATATTGTACCAAGGCGTAAGTTCGTTAAGCAGGTCGTCAACGTAACTTTTCCACCTGCTTTGTCCTAGCCCCTTATTTTCTTGACTTCGTGCTGTTGGATTTCATCACCAACTAGTGACTTCGAAATAAGAAGGTTTTGTTTGCTTGGTATGATTCCTATATTTTATTAGCGAGTGTTGTTTTTTTCATAGTTGGCCATAGATTTTTTCTGTAAAATTTTTGGTTCAGCCAACATTGACCTTCCACGTTGTTCATGTAGGATGCAAGGACTACCTTCAAAAGATATGGAAGTTTCCGAGCACATTCTATTAAGGTCCTAACCCGCACATAGGTAGATCAATGTATTCGGGTGTAATAAAGGTCAATATTAATAAGACCTTTCAATAAAATAGAATAAAGCAGATGTAAGAAGACCTAATAGAAGCTTCCGCTTCTAGAAGGATCTTCCTCTAGATGCTTCTCTTAATAGACATATTAGTATAAATAAGAGTCGAGGGTATGAAAACCCTAGCTTGGATATTATTGTAACAGAGCGCTGCTCGATTGGAGGTTTCCCCCTCGAAGAGGCCTGTGAACATTGCTATCTGATTCAAAGTGCTATTTCTGTTGCTATTTCGTATATCATTTATGTGTATTGTGAAGATTATGCTGGATATTTTACTGTTATTCTGTCATTTCTAGCATTTCATTTATGTTCTGCATATTTTATATATCTAGTATCTTGCAAGTGGTATCAAAGCACTTTCCTTGGCAAAAATTGTGGGTAATTTTTTTTCAGGGTAGAGACGTATTTCGGCATCTTTAAGCCACAGAGATCTTTTGTTACGTGCATAAACCTGCGGTTGAGGGATTCATACATGTAGGAAATACAAGTGGTTCTTAAGCGCACGTTTGTTGGCCACCCTTGTAACCCCTGTTGGTACCCCTTCGAGTGGTAGCGCATCAAACAACACCTGTGTACGGATCGACCTAGATTTCCTGAAGCCCTCTGTAGATAAACCTATCAGCTACCAGACTGCTATAGTGTCACCGAGAATAGCACTCGGGAAGATACTCTCTAGTACCTGGGTAGTCGGGTAGTACGGCTAAGGGTACGATC
>ML842271.1:19926-35833 GCA_009831015.1 Picea engelmannii | reverse complement strand
AAGGTCACTCACATCTCCAATCACATTCATGAGTGGAGATGAAGACGACATTTTATCAAACTCGATCTTCCAGATTAGTTATTGGAAGAATGGTTCAAAGAATCCTTTGTGAATAAAATCTCTCGTGATATTTCCATGGGTAGAGTTGTCATATAAGAACAGGCAACCAATCGCGCTCAATACCTCGATCTTGTTTATTCACAAATGGGTACTCTTTATGATTTTCTCCCTGACACACCTCATCCTTCTACCACCACTAACTCAACTACCCCCACTGATTCTCATGCGGATGATAGTGTGATTGACAATTTCCATGCTCAACCTCAATCTGCACAACCCTCTCCCACCAATCCCAAGTCTACTTCTTCTAATGTTCAAAATGATATGACTCATACTCCTTCCACCGAAAAAACCTCTAAGGTGAACTCCGTTCAATCTACCCCTGTTGGAAAAAATAAATCTAAAAAAGGGAAGGGTAAGAATAAGGAGGATAAAAATAACCTGCAATTTGAGAAAGCCAAAACGCAACTTGCTGATGATAAGGATAAATGCAAACCCCAATACCCTTGCCTTATCTGTGGTGATGATCAATACATGAAAGATTGTCCAAGACGGGTCGAGGTTACTAAGTTCCTTCAAGGGACCATGAAACCTCCCACACCTGCCATTTTGTCCCAACCTTTCCCTTCCCAACAGGAGGCCCAATTGGTCATTCACAACCAACCCTCTCCCTCCACTACTTCTTATGTACTTATGTGCACTGGTGATTCAAAAAAGAATGATGTTACACTTACCACTCGGGCCAAAGATTACTCTTCCTCAAAGGAGAAAGTTGACGATATACCACCTCTGTTGGTTCAACAGTCTCCCTCAACTTCACCTACCAACATTCCTCTTCATTTCGAATGACTGAGTATTGATACAGTTCTTCTCCCTCCCCCAAAGGGTGTTGTTCGAAATTCTGCCTTCAATCCTCATGCACGTGCTGCTCAGAGCTACAGTATTGTAGAATATATGGCACAAGCACCTTCCGTGATGTTAGCTCCTGAATTCCTTCAAAGTTTTTCCACTCAATGAAAGTCACTGTCAAAGGCTATTGGTGGAATTGACCCTATGGATATGAATTTGATAATTTTTGACCTAGAAGATCACATTCAAAGGCTACCCCCTCAACTCGCATTTCAGATACAAGTTGTTGTCGCAGACAAGAACATTTGTAGAATGTTATTGATGAGAGTGCCTCGATGTGCATAATGTCTATTTCTTGTTGGAAATCCATTGGCTCTCCTCCCTTAACTGAATTACACAACACGCTCAGAGCCTTCAATGGCTTTGTCTTTAAACCCTACGTTGTACTCCCCTCATTTCCTATTACGTTAGAAGGTAAATCGGTCAATGTTGAAGTTGAGGTATTTGATGCACCTCTCGATTACAACCTCTTGCTTGGCCATAGCTAGATTGATTCCATGTGTGTAGTTGTATCTACTCTTTTCCACGTAGTACATTTTCCACACCAGGGAAAAGTTGTTATAGTAGACCAACTGGCCTTTTTTAACTTTGATGCTCATACTAGCAACATACCCTTCATTTCAAAGACACCCCCTAGGTATGATAATGTCAGTGTGGGTCTATTAAAATATTCAAATTTGATGGGTACGTTCTCGATCCCACCACCCGATGTTCCACCTCCTTTGGTTTCCTCGATCAACATGATTTCCACCTCCGTTCACAAAACCCTCGCATCTTCTGACCCATGGATAGTACCCACACCTGGTGATTATCTTCTCTATGGTGACCAGATGATTTTAAGTCCAGTTGAATCTTCTTATCAAGCCATTCAATCGGAAAACCCTTCTAATCCCTCTCTTGGTGATTCATCTCCTGATCCGTTCCACGTTATTTTTCCTATGGATGAGATGATCATGTCAATTATGTCCATGGAAGAAACCCCATGGGATGATGGGAATCATCATTCCATCCTCTTCCTAGAGTAGCACACTTTAGAGGGTTACTAACGGATCTTGACTCTGTCGATTGTTGTTGTCGTCTCTTTTGTTCTCGAGTCTACACACGATGTGTTATATGAAGGGAACTTGAGTAACATTTCACCCACCATCCCCCTTGACATCTCCATTAAACCTGGAGTTGTCGAAAATGTTCACATCGGAGATTCATGTTCCACCGATGAGGTTGTCACATATAAGTCCCTTTTTCAGGATTTTCATGACATCTTCACATGGAGCTATGAAGAGATGCCAGGTATTGACCCCAATATTGTTGTTCATGAAATTAAGACACACTCAGGCACTAAACCCATCCGACGGAGACTTCTCCCGGTTCACCCTCGTAAAGAAACTTCTATCAAGCTTGAGGTTGAAAAACTTCTTAAAGATGGCTTTATTTATCCCGTGGCTTTAATTGATTGGGTATGCAATCTAGTTCTGGTTAAAAAGAAACAAGGTACAATCCATGTATGCATTGATTATAGGGATATCAAAAGAGCTTGTCCTAAGGACAACTTTCCCACCCCCTTCGTTGACCAGATCATCGACGATTGCACTGAGAGTGAAATATTCTCTTTGATGAATGGTTTCTCTGGATATAATCAAATCAACATCTTTCCCGTGGATAAACACAAAACCTCTTTTATTTGTCCTTGGGGCACCTTTACCTACCAGAAACTACCCTTCGATTTAAAGAGTGCCAGTGCGAATTTTCAACATGCCATGTCTTACGCTTTTCATGATATGAATCACATTGTACAACCATATCTAGATGACCTGTCGATGCATTCCATGCATCATAGTGACCATCCAACACACCTCTGAGCATAAAAAACATCTTATATTCTAAAAATTCACAAAACACCATAAAAGAAAAATGTTTTTCTTACCTAGGTCCCCACACTGAAAACACTTAGGTAGAACCAAATCGGGGTCGCCTCGGAAATCCAAACTGATATAGTCATAATCATCTATCATAAATATTTGAGGCCTCAACTAGTCAAAGAATGCATCATTGTATTTGATAATGGGGCCCACTACATACCGATCCATGAGATCACACCACCTTTTCATCCTTGGATATCATGGTTCTGATATACCCCTCTCTACCTGTAGGCGTAAATGAGGGACTCTTTCTAAAAGGAAATACACCAAAATAGATCCATACCCGAATTGCTTCAAGTCCCCATTCTTGATTTTGGTTAATTGTCTCTTCATACTATGAAGAATACCATCACACCAGTTGAACACATGAGTTTCCGTGCATTCCACGACATACTGAAAATAAATTTGAAGGGCCATGTGTGGAGATTCACTTCCCGCCATCTGTGCAATGGTAAAAATAATGGTTCAGAGAGTTAAATCCTGAACACCTCTGATGGCTACCTTACCTTTGCACCTCTCGGCCTTAGGTTCACAATGTCGATGGATGTATTAGCTCATTAGCAGACCACCACCTCTACCTCCTGTTAAGGTCACATGTGCTCCACGACAGGATAACCCTATCAAGAACTAAATGTATTCGGTATCCAAGGAAATAACATGGACACCCACATGAAACACCTGTTGGTCCACATCCCACATGTGGACTAGGTATTCTAGTAACCTCAGTTGGGCTCTCATGCCTTAGATTTAAAAAAAATTTAACAATCCACATTGTTGAAGGGCATTGACGGTTCCTGGATCATTCAATGCCATGAAGTCATCATCCTTGTGTTCCCGTTCTCTCCACTCCAACATTTTGGCAATCAAATACCTACATGGAGACGAGAAAAGGGGCTTAACATCTTCAATCGTTGATTTTGAAATTCCTTTTTGGGCAAACACATGTGTAACTTTTTGGGTTTTCGACCGTCGTAGATGAAATTTTAGTATAGTGCAGGGTTTCCATAGGTGACAAATAGGGAAGATGTGGAAATCATTGATTTTCGTAGGTCCCGATGCTAGTCACCTGCGGTGGCTCTAGCGCGCGCCTACCGACCCAAAAACTCATCCAAAAACTACCTTTTAACCAAAATAAATGAATTTCAATCCATTGAAAAAGGAGAGGATGATGAGCTTACCATTTTGACAAAGACCATTTGTTGAATGGTAGGCTATTCTTCTCAAAATTGACAACCAAACTATGAGGTAAAAACAAGCTTTCTAGATAAGTTTTGAATGAAATGCAAATGAAATAGAAATAAAATGTTTTACCCCTATTTATTTCACTTTTTGCTCTTTCTAATAATATTTTATATTATTTTAATGCATTTTATCATAACCTAAAGGTATAATGGTCCCATGAGTCTTTTATTTTTCGTAGGTGGGAAGACTAAAGTCCCGAACAATGCAATATGGATGTTTTTCTTGATTCACTTTTTGTTTATTACATGTATCAGTATTTTTTAGGGTTTTTCAAAAAAACCTTGAGCCTAGTCTTTGTTCTTTCTCATGCTCGAAAATCAATGAGAACGCAACTGAGTATACTTTTGTCATTTTTTCGTACTCACCATGGCAACACAAAAATCGAAACCCATGGAGTGTCCTTTAATCTCTTTTCACACTCCATAAAAATGAAAAGATTGTCGAGTGACCTTGCTCTTTTCATGCTCGTAAAAGTATTTGAAGAAAACATTTGATGGGTGATAGTTTATCACTTTTTCAGTCTCGTTGGATTACTTTATGAAAAAGGAACTGAGAGAGTTCTCTTTAATGTGTTTTTCAGAGTCTATAAACATGAAAAACCCCCGAGTTTTCTATCTTTGGACTCATTAAACAAACATCAAAAGACCCACATGGGACCAAACCACTCCTTCTTAGAGTTCATTAAACATAGTCCAAGGGACTTGCCCAAAGGATGAGATTACACCAACAAGCATATGTTATCCTCCTCAAGCTTGTGTAAAAATAAAGAGGTATTCGCCAGAAATGGTGGGGGAAAATTTGGGAAAGAAATGTGTCTCTATACCCGTGTTAGTGGAAATACTAGTCGCTTTTGAACATGACACCCCCTTCAACATTTGAATCTGGGTTGGGAAATCCATTTTTCTCTCATCTGGCCCTCTACAAGTCCATATTTTGAGTCATTTTTGAGTTAAGGATGCCAAGACCATTTTCATTTCATTCATATGTTCAAGAGAAGTCCAAACAAGCCCTCTATTGAGTCAGCCATCTGCAATTGCTAATTCCTACCATGTTGGCCTTCCCTATGTCAGTTTTAAATCATTTTCGTACTTTGATCTACCCTAAATCTATTACTTATTTCGTGTCACTTGTGGGGGATACATCAAGGCCCTCCTTTGACGAGTATTTTCTTTTCGACTTCAGCTCATCATCTGGGAACAAGACTTAGAAATCATTTAGTACCTTAGAGCCTCCATGCCTCAATGGTAGATTTCTTCACTTTCGACAATGGATTCACATAATTTCTCCCTAATTGAGAGTTTTCATCGAGTGTTCGAATTCAACTCATTTTCACATTCGTTGGATTGTAATAAGGTACCTTGGGAGTCATTGACATCAATGGTGATTTCCCTCTCACTTGTTAACGGTTTTCATCAATGAACGATAATCAAGTGGTTTCTACCATGTTCGACTTCAACACCTATAATCACATGGTTAGATTCGTACTTACAAACGATGTGATTGAAGACCCTGTATCTCATCATTTTGATCCAGGTTGCGATGGAGTATTTATGATTTGTATTGACACACAGATCCACTTTGTATGTCTCATGGTTGTGTCTAAATTAAATATTTCTAATACATAGATCCACAGTGTATTCCTGGTGGCTATGTGGAATATTGACAACATGGATCCAAGGTGTATAATTGGTGGCCATGAATTACATTTATGATTTCAATCACCTGTAGTTTGAGCATGGGAATTCCTACCTCATAAATGGTATGATTTTATGCATATGATTGATTGCTTGCAGGTTCATGATTGGTGCGCTCCTTATTCTCGACATAGATACACATTTTACAAAGTATTTTGGCTATCACAAGTTCCAACCTCATACTTTGGGGGGCATTCTGTTACGTATTATTTTGGTCACTTTGATGATGACCCTACACGCATGTGTTCAAGCTCTCAAAAAAATCTTTTACATGAGGAAAATGACTAAGTTCTTCCCCTACAAGGCATATTTTTAGAATGACGTTGCAGGATGACAATGGTACACAGTGTAGAAATCCATGATTTTTGTAGGCTGCTCTATGCCTGGCTCACGGGATTTCTGCATGGTTCTATATAGGTAGGGTGCGACAGCATTTGAAGCTAAGAAAAGGAAGAAGTTTCACAAAGTTTCCAGAAGGAGAATCTTCTATAATGTGAGGTGGTGTCCATATGGTTGTGGTCTTACTGGCTTCTTTGATTTGGTGGGATCATCCTCATCCTTGTAACCACTTCACCTTTTCCTATATAATGATGGGTTTCTCATGGAAAAGTTTAAGCAATATCGAGCAAAGAATTATTGAAAGAATAGGTTGAAGACTATGTGAAGGATCTCGTTACAACTGATGCTTGTGGCCTCTAGTTGTCCATCAAGATTTTGTGGACCATCTTCATACAAATTCAGAGAAAGTGTATGTGTGTGTTGGAAAAAAGGACCAACGAAAGGGAACTTGCGACATCAAGGAAATTTGGTTGTGTATTCCAATTTTACTTAATATGATACGGTGATGTGTTTATTTCCCATAAAATCAGTAGTGTTTTATTACATGACTCCTTCATCACATGTTTAGTTTTTCATTGAATCTATAATTGTTGCTTTCACTTTGGTTGGTTTGTGTCATTGCATATCTGATCTCACAAGAGCACCAGAGCGAAGCAGGGACAACAAAGATATAAGGAAGCGATATCTAAAGGTATGTCGTCCATTCCTTATTTGGTAGTAAATTAAATGGTAGCAACTTAGTGAAAGAACCATGTACTGTCTTATTTTTATCTAGATCCGGGTGGATCTAGGGAGATTAGTTTATGTCCGCATTCACCGATTTATCCAATAAGAATTTTTGGCTTTGGATCTCTGGAGTGTTATGAACTTACAATTTGCAAACCAACCGAAGGAAACTTGTTGTTACAGTTACCCACGAGGTTGACTAATGTTTGGAGGTTTCCCTAACCATGGTAGATAGACCTGTCCCACCATTAAACCCTGACCCATTTACTAATCGTGAAGTAATGCGAGCTGCAAATCCAAGGGTATTCGAGAGTCCCCTTGACCATTGGATCTATGCCAAGGTAAGTCTGGTGTCAACTACTTCGGGAGAATAGAGGTGTTATAGCACCAAACTCCCCAAACACTGGAGTTATGAATTGATGTAAGCTGTGGATCTTAGGAGTCCATTAAAAACCCTCTTAACCATCTGATCAACTAGTGGAGAGACTTGCATATGGTACTTTAGAGAATTCATATTTTGTGAGAGCAGAGTGAACATAATGTCGAAACCCCAAAGGTAGGAAATGAAAAGTAATGAGGAATATAGATCTAGGGACCTTTCAGGATATCCCATGACCTTATATATTGACCATGGTCAGCTCAATGCTGACCATTCCTGGAGAAACAAGGAAACCATACAGAAAATCCCCTGAATGTCGAAGTTACGAAGTAATGGAGGTCGTAGATCAATGGATCTACATGGATGCATATCAACCATGAGATTTAAGGGTGTCAGGAGTCCATCAATCCAAAGTGACATGGCACAAAGACATCACCCAGGGTGAAGTGGACCTGTGAATGATGTGCCATGTGTCACCTTGATTAGTACATTTCTCACACGCTATATGCCCATTAAATAGTGACACGTGTCACCCACGTATGGGGACAAGTTTCATCTCTCCCTTTCCATGGGTCACCCCCTATGGCACATATTCGCTTGGCTTATTGGTGGGTGGGGTACTTGGGGACCACCTATCCTTACCTCGACATTTAGTACATTACTACGCGCGAGGGTGGACCCTTAGGGAGTCTGGGACTTTGGGACTCTGGAGGTTTGGGATGCAGTGTAGTAGATAAGTTGAAAGGCTTGAAATTCAGAGCCATGTGCTGAGATCTTGGGCTCCTTCGAGAGTTCAAGAATTTGGGACTCTAGAGGACATGCATGCATGAAGGAAAAAGGGGGAACCACCCTCTATCCTGTGTGTTAAATGAGGATCAATACCCACCATTCAATTGAATGATGAATGGATTTTCTCGGTGGATGTAGGAAATTGGGAATAGTACGAATGATATGGACCCATGTGGGTGTCAGGTGTACCTCAAATAATAGCATCCAAAGAGCTTAGAGAAGCCATAAATTGTGATCTAGAGATCTTATTTGTGCTTGGTAGCAGTCGTTAGAAAGATACAAGTGATTATAAGAGGATGAAGAGATCAGACAAAGGATTCAAGATGATTATAGTAAGAAAATTTTTGATTCCCCATCCCTAGAAAGGGTATTGAGGGGTCGGGTGTGTTACAAATTGGTATCAGAGCATGGAAACAACACTTGTCCTTCTTGGGCTCACGAAAGAGTCAAGTTATTTTATTTCTTAGAAAAACTTTAAGGGAGAGGGAATACTACCCTACCCTATCTAGCAGAGTATGATTCAGACACAGGCCTAGATGGGTCAGAGAATAATCATAAGACTAGTTTACGGAGGCTAAAATGAGCTTGTTCATAGTATCATTGCCATACATAAATTATCTACATAAGTTCACTAAGGAGAAGACTGTAGATTAAAAATCAGTTGATATTTTACCCAACAAGATTGAATCATGCTAGTATGTGGCATAGGAGGCCTATAATTTCTTTTGGGGAAATGATATCCAATCCTACAGGAGTGGGATTATGCTGATGGGCACTAATAGAAAGACTTGAATGTGAATGGATTGAAAGGATACGTAGCAGTAATAATCATTTCTTTAATGAACAATTAAACCTTGTATATGTGTATGATCTCTCATGATCAAAGTATTGATGGAAATGGTAAGGTCAATTTACTTGACCTATAATGAATGAAAATTGTTGATGGAATAACCCAGTAAGCAAGTAAGAAGGAACCATATAGATTAAGAAAAACCTTCATGAAGGTAGAAGTAAACTGACAAGAGCATGTTCAAAAGCTCATGGTTGTGCTAAGGGAGTGTGTATCCATATTAACTTAAGGGTGTGTCTATGCAAGAGTAATGCGTTTGGTGACCATTCTATGAAAAGGGAGAGCATGTGCAACTCTCGAGTTTTGAAGGGAACTAAGAAACAAATTTTCTTTATGGGTACTAGAATTGTTGGGCAATGTTTTTCTAATCAATATGATAAACAAAGTTGTAGAAATATGGAGTGATTGAGTGAGAACTCACAACATCCTCCCTTACTTGGTGGATAGGAAACTAATCTACTATAATTCCTATGGGAGGAGGAGAGTGACCTCTGTCCTTGGATGTTGCTAAACAGAGGAAGGAGTTCTAGGTGTAATGGTTAAGGATGATCTACATTTGTAGCTTATGTTATGTTTTTAATGAGAGTAGACAAAAACAACTAGAACCTCTACAAAAATTTAAAAATAAAGAGATGGAACGTCTACCCAAGATTGATTATGATCTAAAGATACCCTAGAGTTCTATATTAAAATAATTAGTAAGTAACATACTTCGAAATTGTATTTGGGATTTATGGAAATAGTCCAAATGTTATTAGACATTAAAATTTATTATAAATGAGGTAAAATGGTTAATTAAATGTTGATCCTGAATGTGGTAAAGGAAGTGTTGAGGAACTTCTAGATACCCAATGGATCAGATTGACATCCATTGGTGGATGGTAGCCATATAGATATGGTTTGTTATAATTAAATCATAGTGAGGGGAATCTAGAAGAGGATTTCCTTGATCAAAAGGTCTATTGATCAAGACCAGTTTGAAGCTAGATTGGTTTTTTTGTTACCATGGGCATGGTTATAATTTCCCAGACTATATTCATGAGTTGGGAAATGTTTGTATGAAAGTTGTGGAAAGAGTGTTTTATTGCTAGTTATTATCGTATAGAAATGGAAACATAGTTATGACTATGTTTGTTAAACTTCTAGGTGGATACCATGTGAATGATTTCAAGTTCTCAACAAAGAGGGAAGCTCAATGTTGAGTATCTCTATGAAACTTGTCATGATAATGACAGTAATATCCTTGGGAGAAGGATCTAGAAGTTTGATATGTCCATGAAGGACATAGAAAGGGTGCAAGCAATGAGCTTCCATGATGAATGGTTATCTATGTATGTATATGCTTGAGTTCATGTATTTAATGCATTGTAAGACTGGTTGATATGAAGAATGATATTAAGGCCAAATAGATATGAATGAATGATATTAAATGTGAAAGTGATGAACATATATGATGAAAGAGTAAATGAGCAAGGAATATGTGTGGATACATAATCTGGAGGCATAACAAAGATGCATGTTTATATTCCTTATGGAATATTTGATAAACAACTGAAGCTAAATCAAGGTTGAGGCTACCACAAATAGTGAAAGATATGCAATAAGGAAGTTGCATGATGAAGGAGTTCTCTATGGAGGAACTGTCTGGAGAATCTGTCAGGAGAATAGAGTCACAGCCTTAATGACTGTTGAGGATTGAGCAGTGGCTACAAGCATATATATATAAGAATCATGGATTACTTTTTAAAACATCATGAATGAATGGAAGACTAACAAATGAATGTTGACCATTTTGATAACTGAATCGTAATGTGAAAAATGCATAGGTTCATGATTCATTAGGAACAATTTTTTTTCTATTAAATCATATTGATGTATCCAAAAGGTTAGGGTGAGCCTAACCAAGGCTGATCAAGGAAGAGAGCAGGAATAACCCAACATGGAGAAGGGAAAAATAAACATATTTAAATGAAAGGGCTTGGTTAAGCTGTGATAATTAAAGGCAGTGAGGACTTGAAAAATAACTCAATTAGATTGAAAGTCTAGGGCTGTGTAGAAGGAGTTGTACAAGGGAAGAGTTCCATGACCCCTTTCCTTGTTTCTTATTGTATTTCTCTTGTACGAGAGATTGATTTACTGATGAAAGTAAATGTTATGAAATCATAGTGATGTTGGTTGTATGACTCTAGAAATAAGTGAGAATTGTTTGTGTTGCATTCATCAAAACATTAAGGATAATGTGATGGAGTGTATAAATATATTGTTGTGTTGGTTTTGTCACATGGGTGAGAAAAAACACAACACTTTCATGCTTAGTTAAGCCAAATAAACAAGACAAAAGTTTGTGATTTGATTAGATAACCAGATATACATGAAAACAAAGAAATACAACTAAAAACAACTAAGAAATAAAAGTTAGAGAAACTTGAAAGAACTAGAACCATGAAAAGCAAAAAATGAGCAATATATAGCTACCAATGGATCAATATATTGATAGGCTAAACACCGTAGAGAAAGGAAGGGACTTATGAGTCCCCTCTTCCTCCTTGGAATGGCTCTTGAGTTCCCTAATAGAGAGATATTCTCTTCATATAATGGAATATGACAAATGGTGAAGAAATACAATGCCAATCCTCTCAAGAGGTGAGTGGAATGGTCCTTGCAATGGTGCTTGAATGATTCCAAGAGAAAAGAGGATTCTCAAAGAAGAATTCTTATAGCATAAAAATAACTTGAATTTCTTACTTTTATAGCACACCCATGGCACATATTTATAGCATCCATTCATGGAAATATGTAATTGGTACATAGTGTGAACAAGGGGTCTTTTAGGGTACTTCCTAGCCCTTGACCAACCTACAAGCTAGATTTCACTCAGATATGAGTGTCAAATCGTGTTGGGGGTCGGACTAGAAGTGATTGAGAGGCCGAAAAGATTCATAAATGTGTTTTTCATGGAAATGCACAGATTTTCTTGTAGACAATCACACATATTGTGCAAAGTGCACGCTGAGGGTTGTGTTAGATTGCGCATTCTACACACTGTGTGCACGCTTCCTTTGGTGAATTTGTGCACTTTGATTTTTGAACCAAGTATATATTTCTTTGCCTTTTATGGATTTTGGTGTTGTAGGTGGACTAATTGATGTTGGAATTGATGTCTTTCTTCAACCGTTGTGTGCAATATTGTAGATGATTTTTCAGTGATAATAGATGCCCCCTGATATGTGAAGTTAGGAGAATACGTATAGCCAAAATACATCAATGTTTATTTTGATGAGAGTGCTATTGTAAAGAAGAGTAAATAGGGGAATTTCAAGAGTGATCCTCCCGATGGAGAGGGAAAACTGTGGGAACCAAAACTTTCTCTAGAAAAAAGTAAAATCTGTGTACAAATAAGGCGGCCATGCCCTATGCTCGTGTCATGAAACCAAAATGTGGGACTGTAACTGATGATGGATGCTAATGTAGATAACTGCAGCACCCTCGGGGGTGGTATATAATGAAAAATGACAGTTTTGAATGGTGAATGGTATCTGAAGTGAGTCAAGGATGACTATAAGAATTTTCAATGACTCATAGGCATTGATGACCTAACAAATTCAAAAGTCTTCGGATGGTATGAGACAAATGCAATAGTCACATAGTAAGACCCACCATAACATGGGATTTTTATGAAGTTGAATTTTATGGGCGTCAACAAAATCAGAAGGAAATGATGATTCTCTCTGTGTTATCAGAGACTCCTCATTGAAAAGGTAATGAGATTCAAGATACTACTGCCCTTCTAGGTGCTGATGTCAACAAGAAGGGAGACACTACACCAAGAAGCTAAGGGATTCTTTAAATATACTGATTAGTAGATGATATCAGGTACTGAAAAGTAACATGAACAAAGTCAAGATGTTGTGGGACTCAAGACTACCCTTGGTTGGGGGTTTGAAGGATGACTTGAAGCAACCATAAAAATGGATCTAGTGTTAGGGGGATGACTAGATATGGGGTTAAACTGTTGCAAAGGCTAACAAAGTGGGAAAACTCAGAGATCATGGGTACAGAGACTTGTGATACTCAGAGTTTGTTAATAATGTTGATATGAAAAAAGGGTGGATTCCCCAACCAAGGGCGACATGGGTTTATTTTCCAAGTAAAAGAGGGCCATCAAGGAAGATGAAGAAACAACTATGCATATGCTAGAAACAAAGTATTTAGACAATTACCAATGAAATAAAGAATAATTAGGGTTGAGTATATAGATACAGAAACTATTGCCCCAATGAAAAATGGCTTGGCCTGTTCAAAGTGAAAGTTGGTGAAAGAGAGCTGGTGGATGGTTGGGGCCCCATGGGTGGGTTTCTGTATTAGGTAAATGGATGGAGGACAATATGAAAATGGGAAAAATGATGGTGGATGAGATGGAGGGATAATGAAAATGTGAATATGTAGTCAATAGAACCAAGATGATATGACCTAGGATTCCATTGAGAAGTTTAGAAATATGATGAGAAGAAGGATGGGATTCATTCTTGGAAATGAAAAATACTATCGGGACTCCCAAACCTAGAAGGGTGAAATCAACATGAGTGTCAAGTTTCCAAGGGGAACTATAACTGGGACAAATCATGTGGGGGAGAGTGCTACCAGTTGACAATACCCAAATGCGACAGAGGTAAAAATACTGTAGAGTTGTACATAGGGAACCTAAAGGTAAATGTCATAGGGTGTGACTGGGATATGCAATTATTAGCAGAGGGAGTAACTACATGCCAGTATCGAACATATACCTGAAGAGGCTGTAAAGTTTCCTGAAAAAATACCTGCACACAAAAAATCAAATACCTGATGTGAACAATATCTGATGATAAAGAATATATGAAAACTATTTGATTAAAACTGAAAGTGAGCATGCATACCTAAACGTGGCCTGAGAAAAATGCTCCTTCGGGGCCAAGTGTAGATGATAACCTAGGGAATGTGAATGTGTAGATGGAAGGATCAAGATCTTGTGGCTGAGAAAGGATAAAAAAACGGAGGCTTTGGGCTCCTGTAACAAAGTGTGGAAGTTGGGAAAAAGGGGATATATATGGATGGTGAACCCACAATGCCACCTCATTTGTACCTGACACTATTGTTGAGCTGGTGCGATAGCTGTGAGGAGATTGCAAGATTACGGGAGTGTGAGGCTACTGATCTGAGAACGGTGAGAGATAGGTTAGTTTCCCTATCATCCTGTACCTTTTGAATTTGATAGTTTGTAGGTAGGGGATGTATGGAAGTTTGTACAAGGGGTTTTAAGGGTAGGGCCCCACAAGTATGCAGGAAAAGGGGAAATACCCGTGCATGTGTGCATGGGTATAATTCAGTTTCCTACACATTCTGTGTGAGATGTTTCAATATAGTCATGCATGGGGTATGCATGGTTGTGGTGAGAAATCTCGTGCATGATGTGTTGTTGTCTCTGAGACATTTGCACACTTGTGTGTGAGGGATAGCCAGATAGGCACGCATTGGATGCATGCCTGTTTGACTGACAAGTGCGCTCCCGTGCACAACTGTGGAAGAAACAACTGTGCATTTGTGTGCAACTGTCTGAAGAACAATTATGCATAGATGCGCAACTGTATGGGGAAAATCCGTGCATTGTGGGAAGTCTAAGGGGTGTAGTGTTTTTAATATTTTATGATTTTTGATGGATGATGAGGCTAATTAGATGTTTTTGTGTGGATGCAGGTGATCAATAGAGCCTATTGAATGATGTTGTTCCATTGGAGAGATCATGATTGGGACTGGTTATGAGAGGTTGCAAGGGCGTAGTCAGGCCTGCGTAGACAGTTGGTAGCCTACGGGTTTCTCAAGTTATTTGATTTCTCCCTTATACGGTCACATGAATACCTGTTATAGTTTTTGGTTAGGATGTGGAGCACTGATCTCCAGTTCTTTATTATGAGGGGGGAGCAGTTGACATTCTCTTCTACAGAGGATGTGTATTTCTTTAAGGGACTCCCATTCCATGGGAGGGCACTAGCCATTGATCCCCATATGCCAAGGGAGGATCAGGTGGAGACCATGGTGGCTTGTCACTTTTCTAAGTCGAAGATTATGTTGGGTTCAATTGTTCGTATCAATTCCATCGATGACTTATTGAATGAGTGCATCGCGAATATGGTGGTGAGGATCTGCAGATCCTTGGGTACTCATCGAATCACTAGCGATTAGCTGAGGGTGGTGGAGCAGGTCCTGGATGGGAACCTGTTTGCATGGCATGTGCTAATGCACACCAAGATGATGTCACAGTTGAACTGGTGTCGAGGGGATGACTCGGGTGACTTTTCAATTGGGTTTGTGTTTGTGGCTTGGTTTTTGGAGAGGGTGCCTCTATTGCACCCAAGTATTTTACTAGAGTTAGCGGGGTGACAAGAGCCACAATTGATGCGATGGGCCCATGTGTTGGCCCGACATGGAGGAGGTGAGGGTGTCCACTACTTCACAACCACGATTGCACAATTGTGGTGTCAGATGCCACATGTGATCTTGTGATATCCATATGTGGGTATGGACTATCGACTGGATCCAGACATGTTGCAACCTCTTAGGGAGGACTGGGACTAGAGAGGTATGTGTTGTATTTGTTTATGTTTTGATTTTGGTAGATATAATTTATCATATATTTATATGGATGTTGACACTATCTCTGGTGTATTTTTGAAGATGTTGGACCTCGAGGATGAGAGGAATAGGTCGTTGGGGAGTCATATCGACAGGAGCCTACAGAGATGAGGGTTGGACAGAGGCATCGACGGGATGACATTGGTGTTGGACCATCTAGAGAGCCACAAGGGGATGTTGCAACCACTTTAAAGGATCTGCAAAGATGGTTTGAGCAGGTCATGCAGGGTGTGCCTGAGGGAATATGGGCCCACATCCAAGACAAGGAGGTCATGTACAAGTGTGTGGGGGTACCATCATAGTGGCAGACTTTGATCCGCCGAGAAACAATGGC
>ML842271.1:0-13456 GCA_009831015.1 Picea engelmannii | reverse complement strand
TCCTTGTATTCTCTTAATATGGGGTGGTCCTCTAGGTTTGGTTTTTCATCCTCAACAGATTCCAACACCTGTATTTCATATAAGGAACACCCCTTTCTTCAATACTTTTTCATTTGAAGGGTTGATATTTGTTTCACTGAGACATGCTTCTAAATCCCTTGGAGGGTCATCTTTCTCCCTTATTCATTTACACATTCTAAAGTTTTATGATAACAGTCCAAATTAGTTTTATAAGAATCCAACCAATCCATACCAATCAATCAGTCATAATATCCCAGGGGAAGTATGTTAAGGGTCGCTCGGGTGGGCAATCCACCCATGATGAATTGACAAGCTAGTATGACCTCTACCACATTTCTTTTGGTCCTAGTGGATAGTCGTACCAACCATGGATTAACATGTATAAATGGTTGCAGTATACACTTATCAATAGTGTGAGGGGCCACATAACTCAAATTAGAACCAGGTTCAATTAAAATAGAAACTAGATGGTTGGCGATCATACCTTTCATCTCCACTACTGAATCTTGGTGGTCGGCTTGATTATTTTCCAAGGCTGCATAGATTCGTAGCATGCTCCTAGCCACATCATTGACGGTGGTAGATTCTTGGATATTGTAGACTCTCTTATTGTTCTATTGTTTGTGTGGACAGTCCCTCAACTAATGATCTTCTCCACAAACCCAACATTTTAAGGGTTCTTTCTTTAGGTTATCGGTCTTTCCTGGGACTGTCTCAAAAGATTTATTTCCACTTTGAGAGGGGAAATTTTTCTGATATACACTTCTAGTAGGAAGTTTCATCCTAGAACCCTTTCCATAATTCTTAACTCTTGAGGATTTAAATCCATTCTTCTTGAATCCCAAACTACTCCTCTTCTTACAATCTTCATGAGGTCTTGTCGTATTCCCTAACTATTCATAACAATACCTT
This sequence comes from Picea engelmannii, assembly GCA_009831015.1. Taxonomy (NCBI): domain Eukaryota; kingdom Viridiplantae; phylum Streptophyta; class Pinopsida; order Pinales; family Pinaceae; genus Picea; species Picea engelmannii. The sequence goes on along the minus strand of ML842271.1, from coordinate 12,523 downwards.
GCCTTCCGGATGGTTTCTTCTAAGGTATTTGCTTCGTCAAACTCAATTTTGTCCCAGTAGATTTGATGTAACCCACTAATGAATCACTGGATTTTTTAACTTTTCATATTTTATGTAGGGTACATACCTTAGTAGCTCAAGGAATTTATTGACATAGTCATCTATGGTGAGATGCCCCAGCCTGAGTTCATAGAACTCCTTAGTCTTTCCATCCATGTATTTCTCTGACAGATATTGTTTCCTGAAGTATTTATCAAACTGCTTCCATGACAAGTCCTTCTCATGGACTCCTTTCACATTCCTAAGGTCTTCCCACCAAATGGAAGCCTTTCCATTCAGGTTGAAGATGGCTATTCAAGACTTCAAGTTTTCAGAGTAATCATGGACTCTGAAGTACTTCTTAAAACCAAGCAACCAAGATTTAGCCTCTTATCCCTTATTAATATATCCATCGAAAGAGAGTGGTTTGGATTTCTTGAACTCTTTAGGATCATGATTTTTGGAATGCTTCCACTTCTTTCCATCCCTTTGGGAATGTGAGCTAACTCTATTACTAGAATATCCTTCAGAGTTGCCAACTTTATTTCCAGAGGACTCTGCCGATGAGTGTCCCTTGCCTCCACGTTGGGCCTTCTTCAAGATACTTCTCCTAGTGTGGTCATGTTTTTGGATCTTAGGTGGACTTTCACTTCTCTTCTCATGTCGTCGGTCCATATGACTGGTTGCGGGTTCATGTTGCAGTTGCCTCTGTATGTCAGATAAGCTCTGCAACAAGAATACATTAATTTGTGTTTGTTTTTCTTTCTCCTTTATCAGTCTCTCGTTGCCAGCCTTGCAACTGTGTAATTCGGCCCTAAGGCTCCTTACATTTTCAGGTAGATCTGGAGGGGTTTCCATCACCCTCCTTTAGTCAGATTCTTCATCTCTATTGTGGGAGACATCCACCACTTCATTGCACGTAACCATCCTTTAGTCTTGAATTTTTCTTGTGGTTTACTCACTAATCCAGTGCTGACAAAAACACTTATTGTTAGCTAACAATTCTCTGACACCAATTTGTAACACACCCACGGTGGGACATAAACCATTTCATTCTCCTTACAAGAACAATTCCTCTCTCCATAGTTTTTAATTTGGAAAGTCAGGGGAATATCGCCCCCCCTTTAAATTTATTTTCTTTGACAACCATCGTATATGACCACACTTTATGTTCGAACGCCAGTCACATGATTGTGGGTGTGGACAAGGGTGGTTTGAGTCCAACCAATGTTATGCCCGCAACTCACCATGAGCCATCACATGTCTCTTTCTCAATACTGTGGTTCCAATTGTGGCCCGCCCTCTGACCTTTAAAGTATGAGCACTTTCTATCCCCACAATTCAACATGAACTTTGATCTCACAATCTTGACGGTACTTCTGAACTGACGGCTCAGATATACCCCCTTTTTGAATCAACAAACGTGATTTTCTTCAGGAATTCGATGTCCAAAATTTTCAGTTCTCAAACTTTTCTTTGTCTGTAGTGGATATCTCCCGGAGTGGAATATCTACTAACACCTATCCTTTGAAAATGGATGGTTCAGATGAACTCTGACTCTCCGGCCTTCAGGAGTTCTTTGTTTATTACCTTCTCTTTCTTCCAGAGTGATTTCTCCCAGAGTGGTGGATCATTTGCCATGCATCCTCTCCAAATCAATGGTCTTTGTCCTCTTCAAGACTCTGACACCTTTTAACCAAGACCATATCAATGGTCCTCAGCTCCCTTCCTAATCAACGATTGAGATTATACTTCGAGACTTTGATGCTTCCACCATATATTTTCCTCCGGAGTATTCTGTACCCAAACTTCTGGATCGGGTGCCACACGTCCACCTCAAATCGACGACTCTCATATGCTTTGGTGGTTTGGGCTTCGACGATCTCAAACTATTCTCCTCCGGATTCTCCTGGAGTGTTATCACCCAGAGTTCATGATTTGTCACCACGTTCCCTCTAGATATTACGATCTAGGTTATCTTTAGCTCTTCAGGCTTCACACCTTTTAATTCTAAAACTTCACTTTCTCTTGAAGTATGCGAATTTTTTCCACGTGCCCCCCTTGAATAGGATGGTTGAGAATTACTTCAGGTCTTTACTCGAATTCCACAGATTCACACTACATGTCCTTCAGATCTCACGATCCAGATTCATTTTGTCTCTCCAGTCTTTGGGAGTTTCAACTCTCAACTGAAACTCTCAAAGTAATTTCTCTGAATTTACTGATCTGTCGACATGTGTCTCCTAGAAATCAATAGACATGATCTACTTGATCTCTTCAGGCTTCAGAAGTTTCAAGATTCTATGCACTCATTGCTTCCGAAGTGGATTCACCTAGAGACTTTGATTTGTTGACACATACCTCTCCTGGTGATCAAAGACCAGGACCTAATTCGGGTCTTCGATGATTCTGCCCTCTCCTTGACCAAAAACTATCACTCAGGAGTTGTGTATCTTGTGCCACCTGTCCCTCTTGATGAGGAATGACCCCAATTCATTTCGAAACTTCAATACTTTGGCTAGTCAACCCTCCTGTATAGACAAAGTTTAAAACTCATGTACTTTTCCTTAGATCAGATGAATATTGTCCCTTTGCGAGTAGATCCGATAGCTAGGATCTGATCCTTCTCAACGGCTCTCCTCTAATTCCCTAGACGTTGATATAATAGTCCAGGCTCTCCCCACAACCGATTTGATGATTGTTCTTGCTCATCCTCCTGAGCTTCTTTCTTCTTCCGACTTGGAAGAGTTTTGTGGATGTTCAAAGGCCTCAGCCCTCATTCCTCCTACGAGCCCAGATATCTTGGGTCTCGCCTTTTCTCTTGCAAACGTTATCTCTTATGATATTTTCAATTCTCTCATATCGATGATACTAAAGGACTTTGTTACTCCGTAGATTTCATAAGGGCTCATGACCATCCCTCTCACAACTGTTCAAGGTCTGGTGGTTGTGATCCGACCAATACCGAGGTGTCCACCAATCAATGATTCATAGTAATTACGGGGCCCCAAAGTGCATGATCTTTATCGGAGAGCTCAACCTCCGCAATATGGAAAGTACTCACCCAACTTGGTCAAACCAGAGTCATTGATATTCCATCCCGATGAGATCAATGACGTTGGTGAATTGCGGGCCGCGAACTAGCGCGTTTTCTACTTTAACCTTTGCACTCCATAGTGATTCCCCACCCTCGATCTTCATTCATAGATTAACAGTTCCAAGTGAATACAAGATTCAACCTATGAAATATGGGAAGTGCTCACTCGAATCTAGAAAAATCCCAGTCATTGATCTCCCATTCTCGACGAGATCAACAACGTGGGTTGATTGCGGGCCGTGAACTAGAATGTATGTTAATTTCACCTTCGCATTCAACAATGATTCCCAACCATAGATTTAACTGAGTGGCTGGTATTTTATTCATTAACCCCAGTGAGTGTTCGAGTCGATATGACAATCGGGATGGCTACTATAGCAGGAAAATCCCTCTACAGACTACTCTAGGGTTCTAAAATGTAGGCAGAGATAACCGTCTAAAGTCTCCTACTTTTCATCAACTATCCTGACATTACCCCACAATCATACATAAAAGACAAGGTATAGGGATCCGGTAGGCATACCTTAAACTCTTCATCTGACATTGATCCCTTTCCACTTATTTGTTTTTTGACTACAAGTCTCTTCCCAAGGCTGACCTGCATTCACCAAAAGACAAACAAGAAACTACAAGAATGCATTCTACATATGGATTAGTGGTTTAGACATCATAAACAAGAAATGTAAACAAATCATATAAGTTTAAGACGTCATTTGGCGGGACAAAAAAGTACTTTTTTATATTAATCTCACAAAAGTTACTTACAATATGAGACCGGCACTGCTCCTCGAACTCGGTCCTTGGCTCCTCTTTACAATGAACCAACTTCTTCCACGTCTTCTTGTCCTCTTCAGTTCTCTCATAGGGAATGGAAAAGAGCTTTGCAATTAGGATAAAGAGGGATTAATAAAATGGGCAGAGTTTCTTTGCTCTCATGCTTCTCTTTGCAATGGGACCTGAACCCCTTCTTTTATAGGCCAGAAGAGATAATAACAGTTGGAATGACTAGTTCTGGTCAGTGAAATGGTTAAGTAACGGCCTGAAAACCGATATCCTATGCAATTTTCCATTTTTCACGATATTCTGTGAGTGTACGCGCGCTGTAGTGGGGCATAGGAATGTGTATGCGAGAGGTAGTGGTGCAGGGAACGTACACCTTCAAAGAAATGGTTTTTTGAAGATCTTTTTTAGTGATGGCTTGGAAAATATAACAAGTTAGATGGCTTGATGCCAGGTATGCATGTCTGGTGCAATTTAGGGTTATAACATATGCCCCCTAGTGTGTGAGGTCATAAGAGAATCTGATGGCTGAAATACATTACAAATATTCACTGATGTACGAAGCGAGTGAGTCTAGGAACCAGAGTTCAGGAGGTACCATCTGCAAAAAATAACAATTTGTCTCACTGAGGTGGGCATACCCATGCCCGAGATGAAATAAAATCATGGCTGCCAATCAAATACACTGCAGATCCATGTCATATAAGTATATAAAGTGTAGCCGTGAGCAGTAAAAAGTGGATCTACATCTCAAAATCAAAATATATACATGTATGGTATCCATCTTCAAGAAGCCAATGATGCCTGATGGCTGGAGATGAGGTCTTTAGATCTTGAGTAACAGATTCAAAATCTTCAAAACTCAAGTAGGAGTGTAATATCAGTGTATAACTTCACTACCCAGAGGTCTTCAATGGCTCATCGGGAACAGACAAGAGGATCTTGGTGATCAGTGCAGAGAACTTCATTGATTTTGAACAAGGACTTGATTGGTATTTTGGGGTGGCCGGGCATGATGACAAGAGACAAACTGTAGAAGGGCCAAATAAAGTTTAGTAATAATTCCCTTGGATGAAAGCATGAAAAAATATGAGACACAGACAACATGGCATTGACATAAGTTCACGATGCAGGAGGCAATGAGAACTCTCCATATGTTTGGAAGGGTAACCAAATGGAGGAGGACACAACTCTTTGTAGAGAGAACAACTTCCTAAGGAAATATTGAATCCTAGGGCTTGACGAACAAATGAAAGGATGTGCTTTGTCCAAGGGTGACTCATTGTGATATAAAAAAAAAGAAAATAATTTTCCCTTCCTCGTTTTGAGGTATATTTGTTTTTTTTGTCTTTTTTAATAATTTTGGGAAGCTTGAAAAAGAATAAAGAATGCTACATTACAAAGGAGGATTGAGTGTCATAGACATACTAGTTCCAAGTGAAAGGAACACATTGATGCCTAGAGAAAGGGGACATATGCAGGAAAAGGACACTCGGGAAAAATCCTCCATGGGTCAAGGTGTCAAGACGCAGAGGCAAAGTGCTACAAGGCTTGCATATAAGGCATGCTTCAGATGGATCAATGGAGAGAAACATGGAGATGGCATTAGGACAAAGATGTAGGAATGCAAATGCGATTAATAAGACACAATGATAACATCCTTCGATGTAATTTTAGCGATCCCAAAGAATGTAAGATTGGTGGTTTTTCATGTTTAGAGAGTTTGAAAAAGCGTAAAATAAGACTCCATTGGGGTACCTTTTTCAAAGTTAGTCTAGTCGGCTCAAGAAAGGGATAAAATAGCACTAAACATACGTCTATTCAAGATCAGTTTAAAGATTGTGACAAATACAAGATCACTCGAAAATCTTTTCATATTTAAGGTGTCTGAAAAGAGCTTAACTATGGACTCCGTAAGGGATGTTCTTCTGGACCAATTTAACAAGTGTGAAGAAACCAGGTCACTCAGCCATATTTTCACTTTTAGGGAGTCTAAAAAGAGATTAACTATGGACTCCATGGGGGTTCCTTTTTCGTAGATTTAGTCCCTTAGGCTTGAAAAAGGGGTAAAATTATACCTGAGAGTACTCTTCTAGAGAACCGAGGATCCTAGAGTATACCTTTGTTCATACTTTTGACCATCCAGACTGAAAAAGGGGTAAACTACCATCGGACAGATGTGCCTTCAAATTTTAGTTTAGCGAGCATGAAGGGAAACAAGATCGCTTGACAATATTTTCATGTTATAGAGTCTGAAAAGAGATTAAAGAAGACTTTAGGGGGCTACGACTCATGTATGAGAATGGTTAAGGTAGAGTCCACTTCTAGGCTCAGACCAAGAGTCTCTTTGATAGTCAACTTGGAAAGTCTCCCAAAAGGGAAGAAAGCACAAACTATGGTGTAAGTCCTCCCACGGTGTAGAAACTGTAGTCATGGCTTCAAGGATAGCCTCATCTGAAGGCAATTCAAAATTCGAGAAATCACACAAATTAGGGTCGACAGTCCCAAAGGGTGAAGTAAACTGACCATATTCTATACGATGATGGAGGCTCTGGTCAGGACTAGTAGAGTTTATCAGTGAGGAATCATAAGAACTAGGGCTTGAGGATCTACAAACAACGAGATCAGACTCAGAAGGAGACTCAATATCATTTGGACCAAGAAGGGGAAGTAATGGATCCCATTCCCCCATTGGATAAACCAATGGATCAATTGTCGAGACCAAGTCTCAAGAAGGAAAACATGATTGCATAGGTTCCTTCTCAGAACCAATTGAACATCAAGGATAAGATGCCACATAATTAACTTGTGGTGAGGTAGAGTCTACACGAACACTAGGAACATATAAAGGGGTAGCCTGAACTAATGCCAAATTAAGATGGTGATTATCAGATGCTAGCTGGTCAATAGTGACAATGCTTCCATTTTGAGGGAAATGCATCACTCAGAAGAGCATAGACACCACAACGTTCATAGCATATACATATTCATTCCCGAGAAGCATATTGAAATCTAACAGGCCTTTCACTACTATAACATCAACAAGGATAGTCTTCCCACCAAACAAGATAGGAAACTAAGGAAGAACCCCCAAATATTCACTAGGATGGTTGTTAAAATCCAACAGCTCATGCAAAGTAGACACAAGCTCGGGAAATCCCAAGACTTTCCAAACCGAGGAGGATAAAATACTTGCGGAGGATCCTTCATCCACAATACATCGATAAATGCTTGTTGAATTAACTTCAACCCTTATTTGAAAAGGCGTAGAAGAAGGAAGACGAGGCTCAACAAGATCATTCCAATCAAAAGAAACCATCCTAGGGTTTGGAGGGGGTGTGATCAAAATGAGCGGAATGCCCCCTTGTTCTGAAATTACTAAATTGGAAATGATAAAAACATAGTCAGTATACAAATCACTCCCCAAGAGAAGAGTGGATTAGACAAAGATTGCATCGGCATGACCACTTTGGTAGACTAAACGCTCTCCAAGAGAAGAGTGCGATCAACCGAAGACTACATCGACATGACCACTTTCTCAACCAATGGTTGAATAGGATGTGAGACTACATGGTCTAAAGGCACCTCACCCCCCAAAAGAGGATTAGGATCAGTTGATGACTACATCGACGTGACAACTTTCTCAACCATTGGCTGAATAAAATGTGAGGAAACTATTGGCACAGGGGTAGACCCGGGGTTCAATGTTTCAACAATGCACCAACAAAACCCTAACTACCGACCCTTTCGACAACACCTGCGAAGCAGATGAAGTCTCACCCAAGGTAGAGGCAGGGGTGGTTGCAGGACTCATATGTCTGCAACCTTAGCTGGGACACAGATATATGATTCTAACACTTATAAAGCACATTAGTATAGATCATTCTTTAGTATTTAACCCTCATGGCACTCCGTAGATGGCGCAGAGCACCGCAAAATTCACTTAGATCTAGGTTAAGTTATCACTTAGCAACAACAAAGTAGGTCTATCACTCAACACTTTCATATATGTCAGATCTACATCCATACATCTAAGAAGCACAAAGCAAAGTAGATCTATCTAAGTATATCATAGCAAATCACATAGCATAATCATATCAAAGGACAAAACATGGAAAGAGTCAAACACATTAGATCGAGGCAGCGAGCACAACACACAGGTTTATCGTGGTTCACCCCCACCTTGGGGATACATCCACACAATCTTCTTCTTCTTTATTAGCTTTGGTCAATCTGATTACAACACAGAGCTTAAACTTGTACTCTGCATAGCACAGGAGATTTGCGTGCACCTCACTAGATCCTCCTTCCCGAGTAGATCTAGCACAAAGACTTCTTAAAATCTGAGCAATCAACACTTACAACACTTGCACTCAGCTTTGCAAGTTGGTCACACAGTATACACACAGCCTTTACTAGCACTTAGCTTATTCACTTCTCTTACATTGCCTAGATACTTATTTATACTTTACAAAATAGGCCTAAACATGGGTAAACCCATGGGATGACATCCCATACCCATTACATTAACCCAAAACCCTAAAAGAGGCCCAAAGTGGACTGAGATCCCGTGATCTCTGCTTCTCCTGGCGCTCCATCTTTGACAGGGTGTCGAAGTCCAAAATGGTCAAATATGACCAAGTGTTCCTCAAATCTTGGTCAAGGGCCAACAGGCCCCCAACACTCACCTGTGACTCATCTCGAGTCACTCTGGTCTGATCAATTCCACCTCGAATGCCTCAAGCTTGGCAAGAGCTACTTCAACCTATTGTAGTGTGACAACCTCTTTCTCAGTGAACTCATGGATCACTGTGTCATTGACTAGCCCTTCCAAGTGTTGTTCTGTGGTGATGACAACCTGTTCAAGCTCGACTCCCTGGCTTTCAATTTCAATGAAAAATTGGCATTGCTTTTCTTGGATTGGCTGAAGTCATTGGGAGACTTCCATCACTTTACTTTGTAGTGTGTGTACCTGTTTTTGGTCAGTGTGTTGTTCTAGAAATCTCTTCATACGTTTGATTGGGGTCAAGGCCTTCAGCTACACCTGTAGCATATCTATGTGCCACTTTGCTTCTTGGAGTTGTGCCTCTAATGCCTACAATTTAGGATTCTCTGTGAGGTTCTCGTAAGTCTAGGTGCTTCTGGCACTCAGCTGCTTGTATTCCAAGGAAAAGGTTTTTAATTGGCCAACTGCGCTTCGGGTAGTTGCCTCCATTAGGTCTCTTACTTCTTGAGGAGTCTCAGGCATAGTACAAAGTTCCAGATCTGCGATGCGCTGCTAAATTTGTTGGATTACTTCTTCTAGTTGTGCCACCTGCTATGGGATGCGTTCTTCAATCTTTACTTCTATGACCATCATAGAGCGAAGGGATTTGTGAACCCTTTCTTGTACTTCAAGTTCCTCTACTAGCAACTGGTCCTTGCTCTGCTATAACTATGCTTTTTCTTCCTCCCACTTCACTTCTAGGGCAAGATTTTCCCATTCTTCCCTACTCTGTTGTTCTAGAAGTGCACTCTGTACTTGTGTCAAAGCTTGGGTGGCTTGCACTATGTCTTCTTGAGCTCGTCGAAGTCGAGCTTCGAATTTATCGGTGGTTTGGTGTAATTGAGTGGGCTCATCACCTATTCCTATTGTTTCAGTTGTTAAGGGAACCATAGAAGCTACTCATATGGACTGGAGTGCATGTTGCACTTATTGAAGTTCACCCTTGATTTGGCTGAATACCTCCTCCTACTTCGCTTCTTTATTTTCTGTGATCTCTAGTGAAGCATCATTCAGTGCATCGATTAAGAAGTTGAAGTCATCTGGTGTGAGGGTGGTCTTAAACGTATTCTGGGTGGCCTTAGCTTTCTTTCGGGATGAGGGCTTTGGTGGGGTAATATTCCTTTTCTTGGAGGGATCTTCCTCCTCTCCAGGCGGAGTAACCTGACCTTTGTTTTGCTCAACTTTTGTGCCCCCCTAGTTCTTCACCATCACCTCCCTATGCAGGTGAGATCGAAGTAGTCTTTGTGGATGTACTATGTACTTATAGAACTTCATCATCCTTCTTAGTATTCCTTGGTATAGGTGTATCCAACATAGCTTCAGGGCTATCTATGTCGGACACCTCTGTGGGGTCTACTGCAACAAGGAGGTCCACCGACCATTCCTTGGTAATCTGCTCCAAATCTTCTTCTGTCAACTTGTAGTACAAATAGAGCTATTGTTTATGCTCATCATCACGCGCTGTGATATAGGTGAAGTGGCGGTCTATTATGAATTGTATCAAATGTCTAAACCTATGAAGTGTGTTCAGGTGAGGCGCGGTGTAGACTGAATTAAATTCTTCAATTCATTGTAATAGGCATGGAAGACGACATTGGACTACCACTTCTTGTTCATGTTGTTGTAGTACCACAACATACAGAACTTTGTGGCCAGTGGTTACAAGGGTTTGATCTCCAGAAAAGTGGCACCTTCTGGTAGCTCCCATGTAATGAAAGTGATTAGTATGAGAAACCAACTAAATTGTAACTCATACCCTTGGTCTTTCACTTCTCTGCAATCAAGATCTAGCTGGTTGACCAGGTACTATGCCCAGTTCATCTGTAGTCCCTCGATGCACTTCCCTACGAGGTCAACTATGAATCCAGTCACTTGTGTTGGTCTATTTTTGTGAACTAGCTTGCCAGTGATCAGGTGACAGGAAAGGCACATTGTGCCACTTTGGATAGAGGCTACCTTGTAGCCTTGTGTGCCTTTCTCGACATCGCCATATGTTTCTTTTATTCGCTGAGTGAGAGCGCGATCTTTGGTCTTTTCGAGATAAAACTCCTCTAGGTCAGGGCCCTACATACTAAGTCCTATGATCCAATTGATCAAGTTTGGATCCATAGTGATGCAGCGGTCTAACCATAAGTATCCTCCATGGTAGCAGGATAGCAACAACTTGACGCATGCATTGACTTCCTGGTGTCTACCGAAGTGAAAGATATTCATTACATTAAATAGTGTAGACTGCATGAGGTTCTGGGTCCATGACTGCAGGATAATCTTATAATTCTTTCCTTTGGTCCTAGTTAAGTACTTATGTGGGGCTAACATAATGTAAAATTTATGATCTCCAAGGTTAAAATCACTAAATTTCAGGGCTACAAGCTTATCCTGGTCAACACGAACTATGCACACCCCTTTTGGAAGGTACGTGGTGATCAAAGTGTACTCAAAGTCTCTAGGTACATTGTCACAGTTGATGGCACCACTCAGAGGTGGTAAGTAAGTAGGTATAATGCGTGGGATAAGCTTGGCATTGCCGATGTCATCCTTTTTCTTGGTTTGTCTCTCATTGGTCGGTCGATATGGACTGGCACGAGAAGTGGAAGGGGAGGCATAGACTCGTCTTGTTGATGATGCTTGGACTCTTGTAGATAATCCTCTCTCCAACATGACTCTCTCAGTCATTAGGTCAATCAAAACTTATTCAACTACTTTCTCGGCAGTGCTAAGATCATCTGACATACAATATTGGGTCAACTAGCTCGGGTGTGAAATGAATTAAGAGACTTTGGTGAATGGTATGGGAACAAGGCAATGATCACAAGGTGAAGTAATCTTAGGTTTGGGCTCAAATTCTCACTTATAAAAAACTATTCTCGGTGCATGGTGCAACATACTAAGTAGGGAAACTTAGCAATGGTCTGCTTACAATGGGTATGAGGTTGTATTAACTTATGTTATGTCCATTATGGTGCGTTCAAATGGTCTAGTGATGAACCATAAATGATTTTTGATTCGTTTGGAGCAACATTGAAATGTTTATACCAGATTCCAACAACTATATTGCTTTGCCATGGTGAAGTGACCTATGTCATTGTTCTGATATCTTGGTGAAGTTCAAATTCTGCAAGTTTTCCTTCTGGGTGGCTCCCTCCGGAATTTTCTGTAGCCTGTCGATCTTAGCTCTCTTTTTACTTAGCTTCCTATTCTTCTTTCCATTGAGCTTCGTCTCAGTGATTCCCTTCCCATTTTGATTCTTATTTTCCTTGGAAATAGTTACCTCGCACTGCTAAGATTATCTTCTAAGACTCAGGGGTAATACTTCTTCTATATCTGAGACAGATACTTCAATCTTCTGTGATTCATCTAATGCTCTTACATCTTTGACATCTTGGCTTATAGTGTCAAACAAATTTGATTTGCTTTCCTATTCTTCAATCAACTGCACGATCCTTCTAGTCATGAAATCTTTTAACTCTTGTCTCTGCTTTTCTAAAACTTCTTCCTTCTTTCTAGCCCGATCTCTATCAACCCAAGGTTTTCCTAGTAAAATGGTAAACGGGGCGTTTTCCTCAATAAATTTGATAATCTCAAAATCTTCCTTTGTCGAAGTTCCCTTGACTGTCATAGGTTTCTGAGCGAGCCTTCCACATAACATCATCAGTTTTCCTCTAAATAACCCTATTCCTCCTAATGAAGGGATCATAGTAGGCTTCCCTATAGCTTTCCAAGTTCTTTCTGGCATAATGTTCACTTGTGTTTCTTCATCAAGAATATAGTCAATGTTGAAGTCCCCTATTTTGGCTTCAATTTTCTCCTTTTCTTTGAAGATCTATGGTAATCTGACATGT
>ML842270.1:39912-61422 GCA_009831015.1 Picea engelmannii | reverse complement strand
CTCACATTATTAAACATGCCTTATTAACTATTTTCATCCTTTATTACATGGAAAATATATTATTCTACTTACGTGAGGGGTTAGGGAGGCTGGGTCCCTAACAATGAACGCTAATTTCACTAAAATTGGACCAATTCCAATCCAACCCCCTTAAAATATAGGATAAAATCATTCTTTCTAAAGCTTAAATTGGGGTTTCTAAAGTGGAAAATCTAGTTTTAAAAGTTCCAATAGTGAATTCTAAAATTAAAAAAATGAGATTGATATTTGCATTTTTGAAAGATGATTTGTTTCGAATCTAATATTGGCACTTTCAAAATATAATTCTCAGTCTTTGAATATTATAATGTCATTTTAGGAATCTGATTTTTCAATTTTGGAATATAATATTGTCACATTTGGAAGCAAAGTTTGCATTTAATTAAAAGCCCCAAATTTGCACTTAATTTTCTATCACATTTATCTATATCATTCATCGATTGTAAAAGGGTTTATAAATCATATACAAGTACTCATCTTTCATGTATTCATAATTATAATTATTTTTCATTGCATATATATTGTCATCATCCCATGGAATACTTTCCTTTCAGTGGTTCCTAATAATTTCAAAGACCGCATACCCAAAAGATGGTTCTTTTTATTATGAAAATTGATCATAACTCAACTATAATTAAGGGTTAAAATTCAAGAGTGGATGAAAAAATGGCATACAAGATACACGACAAAAATTTATTTCCATGATGAATGTTGAAAATTGTGAAGATACTACTTAAAAACCAAAATGTTTATGCTTTCAAAAATATTTTCCATGATAACAAGGACTTTGACAAAAGAATAGATGAAACTAATCAAGCTATCAGAAAAGAGGGTTTGATAGTGAATTTATTGCTATGATAACTAATCAAAATATCATAAAAGAGGTTTCAATATTTGATTTGAAAATACTTAGATACCAATCTTAATCTTCTAAAATCCATATTAGCATCTAACTTGATTCAGAATAATTCTTGATCGTATTGAGGTGATTTGAAGAACACATGATGATGTGATTATTATCCAAATCCTTATAAAATGATGAATAACTTGAAGAATAATGAAATAACACAGTATAAAATAAAAGAACTCAAATATACAATATCGATGACAAAGTTTGCTACATATCTGAGTTCCATTTTAAATAGTGAGACTTCTCTTCATAATCTCAAAATGTAAAAAAATACAATATAAAATGGACTTACAAGGCCAAATTTGAAGCTACTCTTCAATTTTGTTTCTCAAACTCGAATATAGAGTTTATAATTTAATTCCTTGTGAAATTCAGAGAAAAAATTGTATAAAATCGACCATATTCTGAGATAGCTCAATTTTACCCTCTTTACATGCCAAACAATGCACTATGGCGCTCAATGATGGAAATATGGACTAAGAATTTCATGAATAATGTATTATAAAAAAATCAACATCACCATTGTGATCCTCTCGAGAAAACGAGGAAAAATGAGTATAAACATGCTTATGTTCTGACATAGTGCTCCTCGACATGAAAATCAAGGCAACACCATGACTTGGAAACTCATTTAAATTAAGACAATTTGTACTGTACCCTACAATGAATTCTATATCTTGTAATATGTGTCCAATCATATTGGCTTATGTTCCCTTTAAATAGGCCTAGGTTGACCTAACTATGGCTCGAAACTTGTGCTATATACCCGAGTTGATTTGTTTTAACATAAATATATTATTACATAGTTGTTATAACAAGCCAACCATATGGTGCATTGGTAGGAGAATCTAGTTAATATTTTGGAATATTCCTTGGAATATTATGTTGGAATTCATGAGTTCAAATCCCATGGGAAACCAATTTTACTCTCCCTTAGAGATTATTGGTCAGTCAGGGAGTGCCACATGGCACTCTCTGATTGGTCCACCTATTGCCTGCATTAGCACCACATCATTTTCCTGGTCATTTCCACGTCAACATATGGATGTTGATTGTACCTTCCACCTGTCACCTACGATGTCTTCATACAGATGCCACGTTATCTGTACAAATGACATGCGGCACTTTTTTAATGGTCCATATGGGTTCCTAAAAATGCCAAAAATGAGTGACAGATGGAAACCTCTCATGCTTCCACATCATCTTGATGAAGTCATCCTGACAGTGGTACGAATGTCGCATGGCATCTTGTGGGAATTCCACGTGGAACCTCATGTTTGAATTTTTCACTAGTTTGACTAAACTTTGACCAACTATAATGTTTGCATACAAACTTCATTTGAGGCAATTTGTGTGTCATTAGAAAGCTATCACCGAGATCTATGAAATAAAGTAATTTTACATAACATTTGACACAATCAAATTTTGAGCATTTATGGATCCTCCTGGACCTTTGTGAGCATTCTAGATCTTCCTGGAACTATGTCAGTGTTCCAGATCATGCTAGATCAATATTGGAGTTATTTATAGAATATAATGAGGCTCTATCGATTATTGGCAAGGTGGAAATTGAGGAAAATTATTGGTGACTGAGGTTAATGTGGATAATTATTGGAGACATAGGTTAATGCTTAATTTCTTTAAGGAAATAGGAACACCACTTATTTATGAAGTAATAAAAATTAATCGAACAAATTATAGTATTGGGCCACCTAAAAACTCAATTGATGAAAAAAAAAGGAGGTTACAAAATATTTTGAAATCTTGTGATTAATCTAGAAACTAACAACTGAGGATAAAAATAAGGAATCCGAAGATATACTTCCAATATTATCTTAGAGGAAAAAATTAAAAAACTAATTAATATTATGCATAAATAAGATTTAAAAGTATAATTTATAGTGAGAAAGGATAGTATAGCCAATCTATATGGCTATCCAAAAAATTATTTCTAGGAATATTAGAATGTGGTCAAAGATGATCATGTTTTATGAGTTTATGATTTAAAAAGAAAAAAAACATCATTAAACCTAATCTGTTTTATTTGATTATTGATCTCAATTAATCATTTATTACTTGTTGACCCCCAAATTTTATCTCAATCAGTTGAAATATTCACCTAAGGCTTATTACCAACAAGGAGGCCTTATGTCACATGGGTTGTTGGAAATCTACAAAAAGGGTTAGCAAAATCTCTTAATCTCATGGTTGTGATAGATAATAGAAAAAGTAATGAAAACTAGAATTAGAAAACCTAGCTCAAAAAAAATTATCATCTCAAATCATGCACCATTCATGGTAAAGATAAATAAATGCAACAAATAAATAGAAATTAGAACAATAAGCATATAAAAGAGTGAAAAAATACTTCATTACCCAAATGAAGGAAACTATTACAACACCTATGGAAGACATTCTTGAGGAAAATGGCCTCCAATTAACTCCTGCTTGGGAGGTTTCTTGTACTTCCTAAGTGTGTGGTTAAACTCCTCTCCTTTGGCTATAAATAACTATGGTTATTGCTAGAGATGATATCAAGAAACTAGGGTTTTTGAGTTCTGGTGCAAATATCACAACATTTGCCTACTATGGATGGATTCATATGGAAATGGAGTGACTCCTTGGTATCCATAAGAAAATTAGTGGTTATCCCCTTGACATGGTCATTATAATAAAAAAGGATTATTTGAATATATCAAATTTAATAATTACTTTTAGGGTTTTTGAATAACCACTTTATTTTATCTAGTTATTTTGGTTTTTTGGGTAATTTCATGAGAAAATATCCAAAAGAGGTTTTATGACCTTAGGAAATGTGTTTTATTAGTTCATAATGATTTAAAATAATGTGGAATGAGTAAAATGAGTGGGACACATAGTGCAATGTGGTGTATTTCAATAAATCTAAGTAATTTTCTGTAGGTGAACAACTTTTGTGTTATAGAAGATGCCCCCTAATGTATGAGGTTAGGAGAACATTATATGACCAAAATACATTACAAATTTATTTTACCAACATAAAAAATGAGAGAGGAGGGGTATAAGTTCCCTGGGAAGAATAACCACCCATGGAAGAGGCCAAGGAGTACCAACTATCAACAAGAAAGTCACAAGGTGGTGAGTACACATGATCTCAATAGATATGAATTAGGAATTCCCACACTCATCAAAATAAATCATGATAATGAATACAATGTTGTGCCCAGAAGAAAAGGGCTAAGAAAGGGAGAGAAAATAAGATATGAAATAAAATATGTTACCAATTAAGGGACAAAGTACAATACAATGATATAAATAGTCCCATATACATATGTTTGGATCAAAAGTGTCAGGTCTACATCATAATTGCTTTTGATATAGGTAAATAGGAAATGATGGCCCCTCCCTAGGAGGAGGGAGATGGAAACAACCTAAGAAATCTCTATTGAATAAGAAATGGGTTTTGAATATCTAGAATGAGATGAACTAAATTGAATCTCAAACAAAAGGATTTGAGAATGGTGGAAACAAGCCAATAAAATTTCAAAAACTACAGTTTAGGTAGGCTCATGGATATATGTAAAAATATAAATGGTGCGATGATTAGATGAATTTGATAAAGTGATATCCTACCATGTTTGAGAGTAATTGATACTCTCTCACCTTGTTCCAAGGTAACACATCAAGGATGGAAATGGTGAACCAGGGTACATAGGACTAACCCCTAGAATGAGAGTTTTTATGTTGATAGGGGGAGTCTGTAGACATCCAAGAATGAAGGGGTTCCTTAGGATTGGTATAGAAATTTCAATAGGTGGATCTATATCTATGTATTTTAATGTTTATGCTAGAACATGTGAGGTACTATGTAAAGCGTATTCCCCTCGCAAGGTTTGATGCATATGACACATGTCTAGGAAATTGGTACAATCTACTAGATCACTCATCCATCAAGTGTATGACTATAAATCATGTGATAATGAGTTGAAGTCAAAAACATGAGAAACAACCAAGTCAAAGAGAATTGATGTCTCTCTCTTATTTTTACTATGCACCCACCCAATGATAAAGATGAGACCAACGTACATTGTCCTTTAAGCCAAAATGATCGCAACCCCTCCTCAACCCGTGGGTCAGAAGGTTACGTACACAGGATCTTTTCCCTTACAATGGCCCGAAGAGCTCTCAGAAATGGATCTTCTATTTCCCTTTCGAGAAATTTGCACCCACACTTAACTTCGAGAAATCCCCCTTGTACTTTGGGAGATCGGACTTCACACTTCTGTGAATCCGGTGGTCAAGCGTCTTGTCTCTCAATCTCTGAAACCCGAAAAAAGTCAACACTTGACCCTTTCTCCTTGCTAGTTCGGATTTCTCCTTATCGCGATTTTGGGAGTTGCAATGTCTAGCAACTTGTCTCCTCGACCCCCGAAACCTGATTTACCAAAACGTCGATGCGCTCGCAAGGTTGACCTTTCAACACCCCTTTACTCCGTCGGGACTTCGGACTTTGAAATTTCATGAAACCTGATGCAAGGATTTCGGAACTTCACTCCATGAAACCCCGAAATGGTCAACAAAATTGACTTCCTTGTCGAGAATGCGCCACCTGTCCACTCTGCTATCTTCTGTGGCCCACACAATCTTCTCGTTCCTTCGGGACTTCGCATTTCATGATTTCGTGAGTCCCGTTGCAAAGATTACGGGACTCCAACCTACGAAACCCCGATATAGAAATCGACAGGTAAATCCAACAGCCCTTGTCGGCTTGGATCTACGGTTCTACCTCTCCTCAGCTCGAACCTTTTGGGAATACTTTTTCTAACTCTCCTACTCCTCCGTGAGATATGACGGCTCACAGGACTTCACAAATTCTCCACAAAGAATTCCGACCATCCATCTCTTCTCTCCCCAAGGACTCCTGCAACTTTTACCAAGTGGTTTTCCCACGCTACTCAACTACCTGCAACACAAACTCGCAACGCCTTCTCACTATTTTCCAATGCACAAACTTCCTATGCTTTCTTCGACTCTGAGTCTTTTAGAAAACTCCTGCTCTCTCTCCTTGTGGCAGACCTTCAAACACCTCCAACTGTTGAACTCTTTTTGACTCTGCACACACCTGCAGCAACAGTCCCTCAATACTTCGCTCAGGTCCACGACTTTGAGACTTTACTCGACCTGCGCACTCCTTGCACAGCTCATGTGCCTAACTGCACTTCTGTGGAAATGAGAACAAAATCTATCTAGTCTGAGCTTTCAGACACAAACCTCGGAACCCTTTGTCAACGCACTCCTTGCGGACAACTCAACTGCACTCCTTGCAGGAACTCTGGCTCAGATAGAGAAACAATTGAAACTCATTTTCCTTACTCTCTCTCTCTCTCAGATTTCAGACATTCAACAAGAAATCATTCATACATAGCATAAAAGAAATTGCATGACAGAAAGAGTAAAACATTCATGAGCATAACATTCAACATACATACACAGAGAACCAACACAATGCCATGAATTTGAATCAAAGTTCTTTTCTTATTAATTCAAATCTATGTACATGGGTGTCTTCACATTATAGTTCTCCCTTCTCAGCTCTATTTTCTCTTGCTCATAATCTTCATGCTTAATGTTACAATACACAATGAGGGTGTCTATATCCTATTTCCCTCTTGCACTCTAAAACTGTCTAATCTAACATTCAATTCTATCTACCTTCATTAACTACTATAAATGCCTTCTGCCTACTAAGGACGAGAGCGGATCGCTCAAGGTCCGTTTACATTTTACAAGTGTGCTTCCACTTGATGGATTCATTAATGTCTCAAAGTAATTTAAAAATTTGTGTTGGGTGCTTGTCCAGCTGTCTTTCATCTCCGCGCTAGCTTGCTTGAGATGCTCCTGCATCATATACTCCCTCGCCTGAAAAATTTCATGGGCTCCTATCCATGAGCTCGCGCATGGTTTGTCCATGCCTCTGGATCTCTGCTTCGTTCTCCTAGCTAGCATATTCAACTAGATGGCCCTTCCACTTGACCAAATATTCAAAGTATTTCTTTCGCCTGGTCTTTTTGCTCATTCTTTTGTCTAGTATGTGCTCCATCTGCGGCTTTTCTGCAACTAGCATCTATTTTGTCCACTGGATTACTGGTTGTTCATTTTCCATCCCTATTTCCTTAGCTTTATATTGGTACAAATATGAGATATTGAATATCGGAGAAATTCCAATCTCATCGGGTAATTCAATCTCGTAAGCATTTGCCCCAAATTTCTTTAAGACCTTACATGGTCCAATTTTCTTCATCTTCAGTTTATTATATGTTCCTCTC
Organism: Picea engelmannii; assembly: GCA_009831015.1. Taxonomy (NCBI): domain Eukaryota; kingdom Viridiplantae; phylum Streptophyta; class Pinopsida; order Pinales; family Pinaceae; genus Picea; species Picea engelmannii. The sequence goes on along the minus strand of ML842270.1, from coordinate 54,168 downwards.
ATGAACCTTTCCTTTCTCAAATGTGTCAGAATCATATCACCAACCTCAAATTGAATTTGTCTCCTATGTTGATCTGCTCTGCACTTATATTCCTGGCTTGAACTCTGCAATCGCTCCTTCACTTTGCTGTGAAGTTCCTTCATCACTTCAGCGAAATCCTCTGCACTAGCGCTCCTAGTTGCAATTTGTTCTGAATCTCTCAATTCAGAAATTCCTCTCGAATGGATGCCATAGATAATCTAAAATGGACTCTTCCCTATGCTTCTGTTGACTAATTCGTTATAAGAAAATTCCAACTGTGGTAATATGTGGTCCCACTAGCTGTGGTGTTCTGTCACCAGGCTTATCAGCAAGTCTCCCAAACTTTTGTTTACCACTTCTATCTATCCATCCGTCTGAGGATGATAAACTGAACTAAATGATAAGTTAGTTACCAGCTTCTTCCATAAGGTCCTCCAAAATTTTCCTACGAACTTAGTATCTCGATCCGAAACTATGATTCTTGGTAAGCCGTGAAGTCGAATGACTTCTTTGAAAATTAGATTCGCAATGTGAGTTGTGTCAGTGGTCTTCTGACATGGAATGAAGTGTGCCATCTTGGAAAATCTATCCACCACCACAAAGATTGAGTCAAACCCTCTTTGTGTCCTTGGCAACCCCAATACAAAATCCATGCTGATTGCATCCCACGGCTTCTCAGGTATGGGCAATGGTTGATAAAACCCGACATTTTGTCTCCTTCCTTTCGAATGCTGGAAAATTCTGCATCTATCCACGAATCTCTTGACGTTTGCTCGCAATCCCGGCCAAAAATATGACTCATTCAACTTTGTGAACGTCTTGTCATGACCAAAGTGCTCGGCCAATCCTCCACTGTGTTTCTCCTTCAACAAATTCTCTCTCATGGAGCATTTCAGAATACACAGTTGATTACCTTTAAACAGTAACCCTTCCTGGATCATGTATTATGCCCATTGGCTTCTATCTCCGAGAATTGGATTCTCAGCTGCTTCATATGCCCCTTTAAATTTTGGATCATTCTTGTACATGTCCCCGAGATCATCAAAACCCATTGTTTTGACTCTGAACTCCTGCAATAGAAAATACTTCCTGATCAAATCATCAGCAACTTTGTTAGCGGTACTGGAAATATGTTTAATCACAAAAGTGAAATTTTGCATATATTCCACCCATTTAACATGTCTATGATTCAACTTTTCCTGTTGAGTCACAAACTACAGTGCATGATTGTCACTGTATAAGACAAATTCCTTCGGGATCAAGTAATGTCTCCATTTCTTCAATGCCTGTATGATAGCATAGAACTCCTTATCATACGTGGAGTACTTCACTTTCGCTTCATTCATCTTCTCACTAAAGTATGTTATCGGCCTATCTTCTTGAATCAAGACTACCCCTATTGAAAACCGACTTGCATCGCATTTCACTTGAAATGTCTTTTTGAAATCTGGCAACACCAAAATTGGTTGTTCCGTGATTTTCCTCTTCAACAGATTAAAACTCTTCTCAGCCTCTTCTATCCAGTGAAAATACTTATGTATCTTATTCACTGTGTCCATCATCGGTGCACTAATCCCACTGAAATTTCTAATGAACTTTCGGTAGAAACTAGCCAATCCGTGAAAACTTCTCATCTCAAATATACTCTTCGGTGATGGCCAATTCTTAATTGCTTCCACTTTATCTGGATCCATCCTCAATTTATCTGCATAAATAACAAAACCCAAATAGATGAGATCTGTCTTCATGAATGAGGAATTCTTCATATTTATCAGCAGTTTCTCCTGTTGTAGCCTCTACATCACTGTAGCCAAATGTTTCATATGCTCTGCCATTGTTTTACTGAAAATAAGTATGTCATCTAGATATACGATAACAAATTTTCCGATGAACTCCCTATGGACTTTTTTCATCAACCTCATGAAGGTACTCGGTGTATTTGTTAAGACAAATGGAATAACAAGCCATTCATACAACCCTTCGTTGGTTTTGAATGTTGTCTTCCATTTGTCACCTTCTCTCATGCGGATTTGATGATAATCGCTTTTCAAATAAATCTTTGAAAAGAATTTTTCTCCACTCAAGCAATCCATCAGATCATCCATCCTTGGCAATGGAAATTTATACCTGATGGTTATCTTTTTGATCTCCCTAGAGTTATTACACATCCTCCAGCCTCCATCTTTATTTGGACTGAGTATTGTCAGAACAACACACAGACTCAAGCTTTCCCTGACCAATCCTTTGTCCAACAAATCTTGGACTTGTCTTTTGACCTCTTCATTCTCCTGCGGTGTCAATCTGTATGCGGTTTTGTTTGGCAAACTGGCTCCTGGTATGAGATCAATATGATGACTCACACTTATGATCGGTGGCAACAAACGAGGTAGTTCATCCACTACTATGTCAGCAAACTCTTCGAGTAGTTCCTGAACCTCTTATGGTAAATCATCTACCCTTGTTCTGGTCAAAACAATATTTGGTTTCCTAAACACAATAAATTGCGGTTCCTCTTTCTTCTTGACCTCTGTAAGAAGTTCCTTCCCGCTCATGAGAAGTACAGTGTTTCTTACTTCAGGTTTCACCTCCTTATCCTTAATTGGAAGCAACATGTGAGTTCTCCCATTCTTCTCTAGGGTGTATGTGTTCATTCTCCCATCATGAATCACATTTATGTCATATTGCCACGGTCTACCCAGAAATAGATGACAAACATCCATATGAATAACATCACATAATATCTTATCATTATATCCCCCTATATTAAATTCAACTAAACACTGTTTAGTGACAGTTACCTGATGTCCTTTTTGTAGCCACAAAACTTTGTATGGGCTTGGATGTTCAATCGTCTCTAGCTCTAGATTTTCTACCATCTCTATAGAAACGAGATTATATGTGCTACCACTGTCCACAATGACCTTGCACACCCTGTCCTTGGTTTTGAAAGCAGTCTGAAAAAGTCTGTTTCTTTGGACTGAACTCTCCACCTCCTTCTCTGGTGTCAAAAGATCTTTTCGCATCATCAGTGATCTTCCGCCTTCAGCATCTTCTGCCTCAACATCCCGTCTCTGTGCTTCGACGATGTGAGTCTCTCCTCCTTCTTTCTTTCTATCAGGACACTCATAAGACTTGTGCCCATTCTTTCCGCATGTGAAGCATGTTATCACTCCACCTCTTCCTCTTCCTCTACCTCTGGTACGAGGAAACATATTTTTACCAGCATAATCTCCTCTCTGTTCGGTATGTTTCCCTCATTGTTCGGCATATTGCCCTCATTGTGAGGTTCCACCCCTCTCAATTCGAGTCTGAGGTTTCTTCCAGTCCTCCTTGGGTTTCTGGTTTTTATCCTGGGCAACTGATTTTCCTCTGGGTTGACTTCTTCCTCAGCCTCTTTGACCCTACTTTCGGCTCAACTTCTCTTCATCTTTTAGAGCCATCTGATAAGCATCTTCCATCGTTCGGATTGTTATCATGCTCATCTCATCCTGGATTTCGTATCTCAGGCCATTCATGTATATGGAAACCTTTTCATCATCGCTTTCCCGATGACATGCCCTGATGTTCAGCCTGTAGAATTCTTCAGTGTATTCCTTCACTATCATCAGCTTCTGCCTCAAGTTTTACATTCTTTGAAACAAAGTGATTTGATAATCCCTGGGGATGAATTTTGCCTTCATCTTCGCAATCATTCTATCCCATCTTTTGATCTTCTGCTTGCCTTTGCAGCGTCTGTCAGCTTGTAGTTCAACCCACCACAATGTTGCATGTCCTTTTAATCTTGTGACAACATGTTTGACCTTCTTTTCCTCTTCAACATCTTCATAGTCAAAATATGTGTCCAGAGCTCTAATCTAGTCTAGAAGCTCCTCTACATCCATATTTCCCTCATAAACTGGAATGTCCATTTTCACTCTTGCACCCATTCTTGCAATAGCCCTAATCAAACGTTCGTTTGCGACATCTTCGGCTGCAACTTCTTCCCCTTCATGTTCATCCTCAATTTCACTTTCGTAATCACTAAGATCCCAAGCACTGACTGTGTGCCTCTGTGTTGTCTCCATGTCTTCGATTCTGGCGCGTAAGTCACACATCTCTCTCTCCATGGCTGGATTAGTCATCTGCCTACCCCTTCTTCTCGACATTTCCCTCTCCTCTGGTGGATCGGGTGTTTTCCTATCCCTTCTCCTTGGTGGCATGGTGAATTCTCCTTTTCCCTACTAAAGAAAGCAAAGAAACCTTTATGATCTCTGATACCAAACCTAATCGCAACCCCTCCTCAACCTGCGAGTTGGAAGGTTACGTACACAGGATATTTTCTCTTACACTGGCCCGAAGAGCTCTCAAAAATGGCTCTTCTATTTCCCTTTCAGGAAATCTGCACCCACACTTAACTTCAAGAAATCCCCCTTGTACTTCAGGAGATCGGACTTCGCACTTCTGTGAATCCGGTGGTCAATCGTCTTGTCTCTCAATCTCCCAAACCCGAAAATAGTCAACACTTGACCCTTTCTCCTTGCTAGTTAGGATTTCTCCTTATCGCGATTTCGGGAGTTTCAATGTCGAGCAACTTGTCTCCTTGACCCCCGAAACCCGATTTACCGAAATGTCGATGCACTCACAAGGTTGACCTTTCAACACCCCTTTACTCCATCGGGACTTTGTACTTCACAATTTCGTGAATCCTGATGCAAGGATTTCATAACTTCACTCCACGAAACCCCGAAATGGTCAACGGAATTGACTTCCTTGTCGAGAATGTGTCACCTGTACACTCTGTTATCTTCTGTGGCCCACACAATCTTCCCGTTCTTTCGAGACTTCATGTTTCGTGATTTCATGAGTCCCTTTGCAAAGATTAGGAGACTCCAACCTACGAAACCCCGATATAGAAATCCACGGGTAAATCCAACGGCCCTTGTCAGCTTGGATCTATGGTTCTGCCTCTCCTGAGCTTGAACCTTTTTGGAATACTTGATGTAAATCCCCTTCTCCTCCGTGAGATCTGATGGCTCATGGGACTTTGCGAATTCTCCACAGAGAATTCTGACCATCCGTCTCTTCTCTTCCCAAGGACTCCTGCAACTTTTACCAAGTGGTTTTCCCACAGTACTCAACTACCTGTGACACAAACTCGCAACGAATTCTCACTGTTTTCCAATGCACAAACTTCCTGTGCTTTCTTCAACTCTGAGTATTTCAGAAAACTCCTTCTCGCTCTCCTTGCAGGAGACCTTCAAACACCTCCAACTGTTGAACTATTTTCGACTCTGCACACACCTGCAACAGAAGTCCCTCAATACTTCGCTCAGGTCCGTGACTCTGAGACTTTACTCGGCCTGCACACTCCTTGCACGGTTCCTGTGCCTAACTGCACTTCTATGGAAATGAGAACAAAAGCTATCTAGTCTGAGCTTTCAGAGACAAACCTCTTAACCCTTTCTCAATGCACCCCTTGTTGACAATTCAACTTAACACCTTGAAGGAACTCTCGCTCAGATAGAGAAACAATTGAAACTCATTTTCCTTACTCTCTCTCTCTCTCAGATTTCATACATTCAACAAGAAATCATTCATACATAGCATAAAATAAATTGCATGACAGAAAGAGTAAAACATTCATGAGCATAACATTCAACATACATACATAGAGAACCAACACAACACCATGAATTTGAATCAAAGTTATTTTCTTATTAATTCAAATATCTGTACATGGGTGTCTTCACATTACAGTTCTCCCTTCTCAGCTCTATTTTCTCTTGCTCATAATCTTCATTCTTAATGTTACAATAAACAATGAGGGTGTCTATATCCTGTTTCCCTCTTGCACTCTAAAACTGTCTAATCTAACATTCAATTCTATCTACCTTCATTAACTACTATAAATGCCTTCTACATACTAAGGACGAGAGTGGATCGCTCAAGGTCCATTTACATTTTACAAGTGTGCTTCCACTTGATGGCTTCATTAATGTCTCAAAGTAATTTCAAAATTTGCGCTGGGTGCTTGTCCAGCTGTCTTTCATCTCCGCGCTGGCTCGCTTGAGATGCTCCTGCATCACAAAACTATATAATATAGGTGTTGAATTTGATAGAGGATGGCCTACTAGAATCAAGGAAATTAGGATTCCTTGAATCCATGATGAGGTAGAAACTGAGATGTGAATTTTTGGTCCTAAAGTCTTCACTTGAATACTAAAGGGCAGAGCTAGGCCACCTCAAGTTTAGAATGATTGATTTTTTTAGTTTGTTGGTCAGTTAGGAGGTTGGTTTTACCAAGACAAGAGCATGATGGGGTTGGAAAAATGATATAGATGAGGTTCATCCTTGGATGGTGGAACACTAATGACAGACAAGTTAAAAAATAGAGATAAAAATAAAGGGAAACAACAAAACACTCAATGAATAATTTGCTGCAAGAAGTTTAATACTTAAAATATCATTTCAAGACATTATACGTGTGTCAAGAAAAAAATTACTCCCACGTGTTTCAATAAAATAAAATTTTCACCTTATCATTTGTTGTTTCACAAGTTTCATATTAGTAAATATAAGTTATACAATAGCTAAAGGAAATGAAATGTACTTCGCACAAATAAAAAATTGCATTCAAGATAAGATAAAAATACATGTAGATTTGGCCAAAAACATTGTCATCAAAAGTACATTCATCAGGTAGAGAGCTCTAATCCATGCATAGAACAAGTTCAAACAACTTGATGTAATTATATTATTCTCCCAAAAAAAGAACCCTTCCAACATACAAAAACTGCATATTTACCAAAGTTGCAGAGGCTCTCATCCATCTGGGAGTCGGGCTTAACTCTACACCACTAGTTGTAAAACAACTTATAAACTTAGCTAAAACATTGTTGGAGTAAATTAAGGTATACTCTGAGCTTGAATTAATAAAAAAAGACTGGTTCTTATCCCACATAAAATACCACTAATTATTCCTTAATCCAAAAGAGTCTTGTAATTAAAAAACTAAAAACTGCTATTAGCAATGAAACTAGATTGATGCACATGCTGGAGTGAACTAAGATTTGACAGAAAATGACTAGGAGTGACATAACTGATTTTTGTATCGAGAAGTGGCATCCATGTATGTTTTTTTAGGCCACTGGGAGATAAATGGATGTGTTGGCGACATTCTTCCTCAAGTTATCTCCTCAAGGGAATAAGCAAGTCTTCTGGTGCTTTTCTGGAGTCTCTGATATTCCTTCTGCAGTTTGGGCGTGTAGTTTCTCCAATTCCTGGTTATGGTGATGCCGGGTATGGATCTGAATCTTCAGTTCTATACCTATTGAGAATCAACGAGCTATTGTCAAACGAGCAATATGTTTCCTTTGACTGGCTCTAAGTTCCTGGTTTGGAACCATTAAAAAAATTCAAAATATGTAATAAATGAGGATAAGCCACTTCATAAATTCGACGTTCAAGAGATTTTGCGTGCAAAGTATACATATCTCCCAGAGGATCAAAATCCAAGAGTCATTAAACAACACTTTTTTCTAATTAACCCTAGATTATCTTTATCCTTAAATATTTCGGGACTTCGACACTCTGACTCTTCAGGTTTTGGGAGTTTTTGAATGCAAAGTCTACATATCTCCCAGAGGAACAAACTTGTGGAGTGACATGGTAGTTTGGGGCTCTGACACTTCGGGAAACTGAGTTTTATATTGATTGAAATTTCCTGGAAGGATAATCTACCAGAGTGACTTGTCAACATTTTGGCACATGGATGTTCAATGGTTTCGGTACTTCGACACTTCAGAGCTTCAGAGAACTATTCTTTCTCTAAATTTAAATCTCCTAGAGTGGAGATCTATCAGATCTGACATGGCCACATGATGTCACAATCATTGACGTGTCACAAAAAGTGAGTTACATGTGTCACCTAAAAATGAGAAGATGACTTACCCAAAGGAGCCTAAAATGAGTGTCATGTGTCATAATAGATGAATTCCATGTGTATCAACAGATGAATGCTACACGTATTAATATATGAATGCCACATGTCTCAATAGATGAATTCCACACATCTTTTGTCTATGAATGCCACACATATTCTGCTCTTCGGCGTTCAGAAGCTTTGAATGTGTAGTATGGATATCTCCTGGAGGATGATCTCCCAGAGTGATGTGGAAGTTCAGGGCTCCAGGTCTCTGTGTTTGTTCTGGATCAAAACCTATCGGATGAACAAACTCACGAAGTGACGTGGTATCCTGTTCTCACATTGATGACATGTCATAAAAATGAGAGTGAAAAGTGTCACTTGAAATAGTATAGATTATGTAACCAAAGTACCAGAAATGAGTGTCACGTGTCATCTTGAATTAACCAATAGGTGGCATATGACTTCAATGAAAAAATACTACGGCACTCTATAACTTCAGGGCTTTGGTACTTCAGGTCTTTGTGCTTTTTCTGGACCAAAACCTCCCAGATAAATGAACTCACGAAGTGACATGGAAGTGAGGGCCCAATTCGACACTTCAGAGCTCTGATGCTTTGGGGCTTCTTGGATGTTGAGCATTAATATCTCTCGAATGACCGAACTCATGTAGTGATGTGGAATTTCGAGTCTCCGACCCTTCAGGGCTCTGATACTTCGTAGGTTCACATTTGTTCTAGATTGAAATCTTCCAGAGTGAAACTGCATATGCTTTTTTTTAAACCTCGTGCAATTTTGAAACTCTAAATGCATGAGAGCCATTGATCTTAATTGACTATTGGATGTCCACCGCCAAACATTTAACCTATATGTTTGCTTACAATCTAAGCCCGAAATCTACTACTCTGAATTGATGCACATTTTTTTGTGGATGTTTCCTATGCATACAAAGAACTTGGTCGACATGTTGTATGCTCAATCAATGGAAAACATGATGACAAGTATTTTGAACCCAAACTATGAAATGAAATTATCCTTCAAGAAAAAAAAAATTGGCGCAAAGAATCAATCAAGAAAGATAACGATAGAAAAACTGAGTCATTTAGTAAATAGAAACCGACTTAACCAACCAAAAGAGGAATGATTTTTCTGAAGGCATAGGGAAATGAGAGAGGAGGGGAAGGCGTGCATACTTAGGTCTCAACATGACTTTTAGAAACCAACACCAAAGAGTAAGGGGGAAGGAAACGAGAGGTGGACTCAATACTTCCCTTTCTTAGAGAAGAAATACAAATATGACTCGATAGTGACTGAATACATTCCATGGGTAATGGTCAATTACTGGGCACAAATATCGTCAAGGAAATATGAGTAAACCACTAGGAAACCTTGTGGTCAAAAGTCAACAAAACTTGATGGGTACAACACATGAAGGCATGGGAAAACTACAACAAGACTTAATGTGGAATTCAACAGACTCCATGGAACATAAAGGAAACTTGTCTTAGATGTTATAAGCAAGGGAAACAAGGGTATGTTGCGAATGAGTGAACCAATTAATATAAAATCAAAAGGCCCTCCTAGTATTTCCAAAAGGGTGCTAGGACGAGACAAAATATATGTAGTACCAAAATGGTAAATGGTCCTCCAGATATTTCAAAAGGGGCATCAAGAGAATGCAACATATCTAACCATTGTGTCAAAATACATAGTATCCATTCAAAATATAGCGAGGGATACTAAAATGGGATACGAAGGAGAAATGAGGAGATAAATTCCCCAAAAATACAACCATATGGTGGTAATGTGGGATGTGAAAACTCCAAATGGAAGTAATCAATAGTAAGAGCATTATTGTCAATCACCTTGGGGGTGAGTGAATCCTGGCATACAAATGAAGAGTTATCACTGTATGGATGAGCATAGGGCTAGTTATACACGTGAATACAACAAATACCAACCATAAATTCAATATTTTAGAGGGTATGACTATCAACATGATGAGAATAAATGCATGTGGCTTCATCTCTAGGATGTATACTAACTAAAATCCTAATCATTAAGGGAGTTCAACACCGTGGGAACCAAAATGAAATAAGGGTCACTAATCTATGAAACCCATGTAATTAAGTCTCTATCAATGGGTAGATGGAAAATGTAGAATATGGAGGGGTTGGTCCATTTACCAAGTGAGGTTTTTCCTACAGGAGGTTTCTAAGGAATCAAGGGAAATGCAATTAATAGAATGGAGATAACCTATGATAAATTAAAGGGAAATTGAGGCATAAAGGAGACCCATATCCATGGATAAAATAGGTTATTTATGGTGAATTCCTACTCATAATTCAATAAATACCGAAGCATAAAGGTTTTCGAGTGATTGAGACAAATATGTGGTAATATGTAAGTGAACAAGCATGATTTAATGATTCTTTGGAAAATGGCTTCCTAGTGAAGTATAAAAGAACTTTTTGTTGGATTGAAAGGGAATACAAGGTTTCAAGAAGTGGAGGACCACATAGGAAACCAACAAGAGTTTCTCAAAGTGTTGAAGGACAACTTGGTTATGGCACAAAATAGGATGAAAAAACAAGTATAACAACATCGCAGTGAAAGGGAATTTGGAGTGGAATATTCTATTTGTAAGGCTACAACCATACAAATAGATGTCCCTGAAGCAAGAAAAAAATGATAAAAAATTAGCACCCAAATATTATGGACCATATAATCTTTTACAAAGGATTGGAAGTATGGATTACAAATTGGATTTTTCTCCATCTTCATGCGTACATCCAGTCTTCCATGTTTATTGCTTAAGGAATGCCATTGAAAAAAAGATCTCAATCCAAACTATTTTACCAGAGATCAATGAATAAGGGAAATTCATACTAGATCCAGAAACAATCCTTGAAACAAGAATTAAGCAGTTGATAAATCGAGCAATTATAGAGTACCTCATCAAATGGAAGAACCTACTAATGGAAGAGGAAAAATGGGAAGATGATTTATTCTTGCAGAAGCACATGTAGTTAGTCAATTGTTTATGAAAACACTTGTTTGAAGGGGAGGGGCATGATAATCCCTAGAAAAAACCCCATTCTATGTATAAAACCCCTTATTAATCCATAGATAATAAATTATTACATTTATAGTGCAATATGTGTAGGTCGACTAGAACTCTTTATTGGAACCTTTCATCATAATTGTACCCTTTGTCTCATATATATATATATATATATAAAGGAGATCTATTCTTAGAATCATATTATCTCATCTCATATTGTATTCTGAATTGGATATATTGTATAATAAGGTTTCCCCCTTGAAGTAGACTATATTCATTGACTTTTTATTATTTTTAAGGAATTGGATGATAACATGGGGGGTTCTTAGAGTCCATCTGGTTCAAAAGAATATTCATCCTTTTACCAGAAACCATTTTCCAACATAAAGTTTCCTTTCTTGGTGACATTATACTTGCTAGAATTTTCAAGTTTGAAAAATCACCCCATTATTCATAACCCCTTATGGTTGTCCACTCCTATTAAATTACCATCTGACATACATAAATTTGATGAAAAGATGAAAAAAGACCATTTGATGCACATTATGACTTACCATTTAGGGTGGTCATCCAAACTATTGATGGATGATAGAATTTGATTCCATATTTTCTAGAGAAACCCAACTGGAAGTGCCAATGGAAGAAACTTTTTTGGGGGAGTTCTTTAGTTCTTAGAGGCAACCCTCTTGGGGGCATGTTTGGTCCTAGAAACAACATTGTTTCCAGGAGTACTTTCATACTTGGGGGAAATCAACTAGGGATCAAAAATCATTTTGGGAATCAAGACACCACCGAAAATTATAATATGGGGGGGACTTAGAGTCCATCCTGTTCACAAGACTCTTCACCCTTTTACCAAAATCTGTTTTCCAATACACAATTTTCTTTATTGGTGACACTATACTTGCTACAATTTTCATGTTTGCAAAATCACCCCATTCTTTAAAACCCGTTATGGCTAGACATTCTTGTTAAATTACCATTTGACATACCTAAGTTTGATGGAAATATGTGATAAGACCCTTCAATGCACATTGTGACTTACCATATCTAGTTCTCATCCAACATGTGTATGGATGATAGAATTCGACTATGTGATTTCTAGAGAACCCTGGCTAGAAGTGCCAATTGTACATCGAACTTAAGAGAACTTCCTACAACAACTTTAATACCTTGACCATGGTTTTGTTATCACATTTTCAGTTTCCATTTAGGTATGATACCAAGACATATCATATGTTAATGTCTTTGCATCATAATACCTCCACCCACATGTTTTTTCACATTCTTGACCAACTCCTTGTAGATTCGCTCACCAAGTATTTGTAAACTCGCATAGCCAAGTATGTTTCCATGTAAAGGGTGGTGATTGAGGAGAAAGACATATTGTGTGCCTAACATTTACATTTGATCTAATCTCAGTATGGAACTCTATATGATATCATCCCACATGCTATGATTCTATTGACAAATCCTCATAAGTCCAACCTAGTACCACATCCTGATGGTGTGGTATCTTCCATTTCCAATGCATCTATGGTTCAATTCAATAAAATATGAAACCATCCAACCACTACAAACACCACTCAAAATATTAAATTTCCCATTCAAACCTCCAAGGTGAATTCAGTGCATTCAACACAACTAAATAATCCTGAGTAGTCTCGAGGGAAGAAGAAGAACAAGAAGAAGAATTCTACTTGTTAGCACTCTGTAAATTTTGTCTGGCTGATAGAAAAATGACATAGGTAATTGTTTCAACCTACTTTAGAGCTGGGCACTAGCCTTCTCAACTCATAGAGGGCTCTCTCGTGTCACTTGATATATATTTGGCTAGATTCAGATTGTTTTGGGGGTTTTTATAAAATTTGTTGGCAAAGAAGGGGAGGAACACTCAGGCCTATGGAGTCAAAATTTTGAAATTGAATGAAAATAATGAATGGCCAGTAGAACTCTCCAAAGGATAAAGACTAAATGAGGCAATGAATCTAAGTTATTAATTGAGTTTAAACAGGGTGTAAGAAGAAAGAGAAAACAAATAATTGCATCAGAGGATTATTGAAATGAATTCTGAATTAGATAAGAGGAAATTCACACAATTTAAATTCCTTAAGACGAGAGCATCACAAGATGAATTATGATCTTTTAACTATTCAATTTAAATAGAAGACGGTGAAAATGGAAATAAAGAATCATAGGAAATACATACGATGAGAGAAGAGAAAACTCATATCACCACCATTAGAATATTTTCATAGAGACTTCAAAATATTATGCATGTATCTTCAATTTAGCTTTAGAAAATTACAATAGAGTTTAGAAGCAACAAAAAGGTTCCCTTTCACTTCTTCCAACATTAATTCATTCAGAATCTCTAGGACTTATACAATTCGATTACAATGGATGAAACCAAAATGTTTCATCTTCTAAAATTGACTATAATAATTTCAACTAACAGTCTCAGCATATTAATGGATTTACAATGATTAAACAAAAAGCATTTCATAGAATTGGGATGGATCTCTCTGACTTTTAGGATTCCTTTGCACCATTTGTCTTGTTGTGATTCCCTGTTGAACTTTCCAGTTTCGTGACACCTAGAGGTTACTTACTAGTCCCTGGAAAACTGCATTTCTTTTTGCCTAACTGTATGATCTCCTTCCACTGTGAGTCAGAAAGAATCTTGTAATCCATCATTTCCTTTATCATAATATCCAGGTCAGTGCAGGTAGCATAAGACATGGTTGGCAACACAGTCTTCACTATCTTTAACTGATTCAAAATCTCAAAGCCTGCAGCCAAATATTCCACCAAACTGGGTCCCTTTAGGCTATTTTCCAGGACTTCAAATATTGAATGATCCATTATGCACTGAGTGAGTAGAGAATTGTATTCTTATTAATTGTATAATTTCCCTTTACCATCCCAAAATGGAGGGAGGCCCTTGATAAACAATTGTTCAAATGTATCCCTAAACTCTTGTATACTCTGTTCCATTTGCCCAAGTTTGGTTTGAACCAATTTGAGAAGATTGTGTTTAGCGATGATCCTCCTGGCCCAAATGATTAGTTAATTTCTGTCTTTTACCCCAATGGTCTGAAGATCGGCAGTGGACACTGTTGGCGTTCGGAAGTCACTCCTGGATTGCTAGCAGGAGCAGAGCCCGAAGCCCATCATATTTAATGTCATGGTTTGTTTTAAAGGGTGATCAAATGGAGGAAGACTCCGAACGGCAGCGCATCAGCTCAGAAACCAGACCAGGCATGCA
>ML842270.1:6752-23626 GCA_009831015.1 Picea engelmannii | reverse complement strand
AATGCAGAAACAAAAAACACAGAAGACACACAATACAAGAGAGACACAGATTTACGTGGTTCACCCAGTGTGGGCTACGTCCACCAGAGAAATTACCAGGTCCTTCCTTTATTATTATCCAGCAAATGAAGGGATACAACCTATAGCAAAACCCACTGTAACTTCCTCTTCATTCTCTCACAGTCTCCTCTCTTAGAATACAATATTCACACTCATACATAGCCGCAATACATTTCCCTCATAAAAGAGGGTTGCCTTCTAGGAAAAAAAACCCTAACATAATCTCTACCGTTAGATCTGCGACCTTATAATGAACGGTCTAGATTTACAATGAAATTACAATATACTTTTATAAGGCAATTTTTGCTTCGGGGGCTTCGCTCCCGAACCCTCGCTTGCCCCCAGACCCCCCAGCCGGGGGGATATCCCCCCCGGACCCCGCAGAGGGGGTACCCCCCCTCTGCACTCCCCCGCGTGGAAGAGTGTACATACTTATGGGGTGTAAATACTTCATGGTGTATAAACACGGCTGAAATAAAGGACCTCTGCATCAGGAAGATAATCAGGCTCCACAACCAACAGATTTCTTGGACTTGGCATGGTCAAATTCCAAGTCAAACTCTTGGAGTATCACAATCCATTTGGAGTATTTTCCCCCAAGCAATTGACGTGTCAAAATATGTTGCATAAGGTTTCAATGAGAAATCACGGTAGTCTTGCGTGAGAGGATATAATGCCGGAAGCATTGGACGGCTTGAATAGCAACCAAGGCCAGTTTTTCGACATGTTGATACTTGATTTCAGTTGGTGTGAGACTTTGACTCAAATAGTAAATAACATGTTCGTCATGTGCATCATACTCTTGGACGAGAACCATGCCAATAGGGACAACTTCAAAGCTTCAAAATCATTATTGTCAATGGTATCCCAAACGAACTCCGAATCTTTCTTTAGTAGCTGCGTAAAACCACGAGTTATCTCGACGTAATTAGGGATAAAACGACGAAGAAAGTTTTCTTTCCCCGGCAAACTTTGTAACTAGCGCAGTGTAGAAGGAGGAGGGAGATTAAGGATTGCCTCCACCTTAATAGGATCCACCCGGATCCCTTGATGTGAAACGATAAAACCTAGAAGATGGTCGGATTCTACGCAAAAAATGCACTTATGAGGATTTAAACATATACGATAGAATCGACAGCGAACGAAAATGGCTTGGAGGTGGGTTGGGTGATCAACTCTGTGGATAGAATGAGCTAGTAAATCGTCCAAATAGGGTTGAACGATGTGCTTGATATCATGAAAAGAATAAAACATAGTGCGTTGAAAAGTTGCACCCGATTTCTTAAGTCCGAAAGGGAGTTTCCGATAGGAAAAAGTACCCCAAGGAAAAATAAAAGCAGTCTTATGTTGATCCTTGGGAGAAATGTTAATTTGATTATAGCCGGAGAAACCATCCATCAGAGAGAAAATTTCACTTTCGGCGCAATCATCAACAATCTGATCGACGAAGGGGATAGGAAAGTTGTCTTTGGGACAAGCTTTGTTAATATCCCTATAATCAACGCAAACACGAATGGTGCCTCCTTTTTTGTCAATCGGGACAGGATTGGAAACCCAATATGTAAGAGCCACCAGATAAATAAAGACGGCTTTCAGAAGTTTCTCAACTTCGAGCTTGATAGCAGCCACTTTACGTGGGTGAACTAGACGAAGGCATTGTAGGATGGGTTTAGCACCAAGGTATGTATTTATCTCATGTACAACAATTGCAGGGTCGATACCTGGCATCTCTTCGTAACTCCAGGTGAAGATGTCACGAAATTCTTTGAAAAGAGACGTATAGGTGATGATTTCGTCAGGAGAACACGAAGCTCCAATATGGACATTTTCGACAATTCCAGGTTTAATGGATATGTCAATGGGACTCATGGGAAAGATATTACTTAAGTTCCCTTCAGCAAACACATCGTGTGTAGTTGCATGAACCGTCGAGATGACAACAATGGTCGAGGGAGTAGAAATCCGTTGGTAGTTCTCAAGAGTGTGTTGTTCCAGAAAAAGGATGGAACGATGATGCCCATCGTCCCAAGGGGTGTCCTCCATGATGGACATGATCATCTCATCAGTGGGAAAAATAACACGAAAAGGATTGGGAGACAACTCATCAAGAGAGGGGGTAGAAGGTGTTTCCAATTGAATGGCCTGATAGGCGGATTCAACTGGACTTAACAGCATTGCATCATCGAAATGAAGATGATCTCCAAGGTCAAGGACTATCCAAGGGTTAGAAGATGCAGGAAGTTCGTGAGGCATGGTGGAAATCATGTTGATAGAAGCAACTGACGGGCATGGAACATCAGGCAGTGGAATGGGGAAAGTACCCATTAATGAGGAGTCCTTTAAAATGCCTACACCGACGTTCTCGTAACCCGGTGGGGTTTTAGCAATAAACGGTATGTTGCCAGTACGGGTATCAGAATTGAAGAAGGCAAGTTGGTCAACGGTAACAACCTTTCCTTTATGAGGGAATCGTACTATATAGAAAAGTGTTGACACAACGACGCACATGGAATCGATCCAGCTACGGCCAAGTAGAAGATTATAATCAAGGGGAGCGTCAAAGACTTCCACTTCGACTTGGACCGTTTTACCTTCTAACGTGATGGGCAACGAAGGAATAACACCGTAGGGATTAAAATTGGAGCCATTGAAGGATTTAAGAGTGTTCTGGGATTCATTCAAAGGAGGAGAGCCAATGGCTTTCCAACAAGCAAGAGACATAACACAAGTCGAGGCACCCTCATCGATAACAGTTCGGCAAATGTTTTTGTCGGAGATAACCACTTGGATTTGAAACGCGAGTTGAGGGGGTAAAATTGGGATGTGATCTTCCAAGTCAAAGACTATTAAATTCATATCTGTCGGATCAATTCCACCTATAGCTTTCAACAGTGCCTTCCGTTGTGCAGGACAGTACTGAAGGACTTCAAGGGCTAACATCGCTGAAGGTGCCTGGGTCAGATCTTCAACAATGTTGTAGTTTTGGGCTGCACGAGCATGAGGATTGAAAGCCGATTTTTGTATGACACCCTTTGGGGGGGGTCGTAGAACTGTGTCGAGGCTCGATCGTTCGAGATGAAGAGGACCATTAGTAGGTGGAGTCACGAGAGAGGGTTGGACCAATGAAGGAGGTAAATCATCAACCTTCTCCTTAGATGGAGAATAATATTTGGCTCGAGTAGTGAGTGCAACGTTGTTCTTCTTAGAATCACCAGTACACATCAAAACATATGATTTCATAGATGAGGAGGGTTGGTCGTGAATGACCAACTGAGCCTGTTGTTGAGACGGGAAGGGTTGGGACAAGACAGTCGGTGCAGGTGGTTTTGGAGCTCCTTGAAGGAACTTAGTGACCTCGGTACGTCGTGAAAAATCCTTCGTGTAATGATCATCACCACAGATAAGGCAAGGGTATCGTGGTTTGCGCTTATCCCGATATTCAATAGGAGTGGTTTTAGTTTGCTCTGCTGGATTATTATTTTTTCCCTCCTTATTCTTGCCTCTCCCCTTTTTAGATTTGTTTTTACTGGATAGGGTAGATTGGACGACATTTAATTCAGAAGTTTTTTCGGTGGGAGTGGTAGGAGATGGATCATTTTGAACATTAGAAGAAGAAGATTTAGGGTTTGTTCTTCAAACAGAATGTGATTGAGTTTGAGCAGTACCAATCACACCATCAGCCGCATGCGATGCAGCTGGAGTACTTGAAGTGTTGGAAGCATTAGGACGAGGTAAATCAGGTAGTAAATCATAAAGAGTTCCCATTTGTGAATAAATGAGATCAAGATATTGAGCACGGCTTATAGCCTTCTCTTCCGTGACAATGCCACCCATGGCAATGTCCTTACCAATTTCGTTCACAAATGATTTTGTAAACCATTCTGCCAATCACTGATTGGGGAGCTCAAGTTTAATGAGACGACATCTCCTTCGCCACTCATGGATATGATCCGATATATGAGTGCCTTTAGTCTGTTTGAAGGAAGTCAAAATCTCAGTCCCGGTATCATAACGGATCGGTAACTGGTAATGTGTAAGGAAATCCATAGCTAGGGTGTTGAAATCAGAGAAGAAACCTCATGGCAATTCAATATACCACTTCACAGCAGAACCAGTAAGGGTTCGTTGAAAAATACGTAAACGAATAGAGTCATCCATCAACGAGTTGGATGAACACCATAGGTGAAAAGTCATAACGTGATTGTTCGGGTCCTCTCCCACTTTGTCGTCGAATTTAGGAATGTCTTATGGAATCTTGGCTGGAATAACAGGCCATTGGGGAGAGTGGAAAATAGGATCATTTAAAATCCTAGACAAATCAGGCAAATCCAAAGTAGCGAGAAAAGGTAACTGTCGATTCAACTATGGGTACTAGTGGCTTTGGGGTGGAAGCCCTGTAGGAAAACCAGTAGGACCATAAGCAGTCTGCACATAATGGGAAGACCCAGGAAGATTCGGTGGTGGTTGGAGAGGATATTAGTTCCAGGGATTGTAACCTTGAGCGGGGACATGAGTTTGAGCATTCGTACCCCAAATAGGATTGGGTATACCTGGCTATGGTTGGCCTATAGTAGGGATAGGCAAATTCTACCCCCCAGTCATTTAAGGAGGATTTTGTATCCTCTGATTCCAATACTGGGCCAAAGAGGGAGGTATATTTTGTCCAAAAGGCGGGGTTGGTCCCCTATCATAGGCGGAGTTCCAACCGGAAGTTATGTCCCAATCGAAGGTTGTGTAGTAATTGGAATGTGTTCGGTAAGAGGAAGTTGAATCGTACCACCTTGTCCACCAACGGGAATCTACAAGTTTGGTGTAATGGATGGGATAGTGCCACTAGGATTAGGATTGCCAGAAGGAAATTGAGGGAGTGTCGGAATAAAACTGGGATTAGGGTGCCCAGGAAAAGAAGGACCACCTTGAGAATCGGATGGGGTTTGCAAAGGTGTTGGAATAGAATAATTCAATGCATGGTATCCAGGTGGTAGTGTTGGAGTGACATTGGGAATTCACTGGGTGTTTATAGGAGCAAGATCAGCCGCAGTGAACCTGGTTGGAACACTCGTAGTAGCTGCAAGATGGGCCATTTCGACGGGGACAATAAAGCGATAAGCAGTAGTCAACAGTACTGTCTCTAGGTTAGAGATTTCGGAAATTAGAGGTGGATTAATCTCAGAAATCACAGGAGAACCTAGACCAAAAAGGTCTCGTCAGAAAACACCTGTAGACCAAAAATGATCTTGGCCTTCTAAGCCGGGAAAAGGCCCAATGGGTGATCCAGAATATGTAACAACTAATTCTCCAAAAGAATTCAGTCGCATAAATGGTCGCTCAGAATGAGGGTGAAGTCGAAAATCCTCTCGAGTATTGTTAATTTGGAAAGGTTCTAGAGAGTCAGTTCACTCCACTTATGGTGTGGTGACGAATGTGGCTTCATTCTGCTGAGGAGAGCCCTCAGGTGTACCTGTAGGCAAGGGTTGAGAACTGTCCATATGCTCTAGAGATAAACCCTACATTCTACGTGAACGACATGGGGGAGCTATTGTAAACGAGTAACAAACTTCACGAAGAAAATCCTATGGTCAACTTCGAGAAAAAAACAACACGCGCTAGTAAACAAAAGCTAGGAAGCAACACCAAACAAACAGGACCTTCTAATTTCGAAGCCACTAGTTGGTGATAAAATCCAACGTCGCAACAACGAGACAAGAAGGGGCTAGGCTAGGGTGGAAAAGTTACGTTGATGACCTACTTAACGGACTTACACCCTGGTGCAAGCTCCCACACATAATCGTGGGTATACCCTCCAAGGAGCCCAAGTGAGTTTGGTCTACGTCAATTCCAGGTACTGTGAAGACTTTCCCCTCCACAGTCACCTTGGGTAAGAACCTAGAAAGATAGGCCACTAAGGTCACCACCAACAACAATAAAGCCTAGGGGAATAGTCGACAGTCTGATCCACACGCAAAGGTAGGATATCTAACTCGTAATCAACTCAAAAGGATTACACTCATCATTGTGGGTATACCTTCGAGTGATCCCCGTAATACATGCAATCTCTACACTGATATCAACAAAGCAGGGTGCGTAACTCTGACAATATCAATGTAACCTAGTGTTTGACCCTTGTGTGAGAAGGGCTTCCCAAGACAAGATGTTGCAAATGGACTTTAACACTCCCTAACACAAGATACTATTGTGTGTTTTGTGCTTTTGGAGAGTGTATCTCTCTTCTTACTCCAAAGCGCTAGCCTAGCTAAATGTTGGTGTAATAGAGCCCTAGTCTCACGTATGGTGGTAGTCTTTCTCATTCCATGTGAAATGGATGGGTGTGATTGGGACTACTAGATGATCATAACGTAGTCATGAGACTATGGTGGTAGTCGTGCCAATGCCATGTGAAATGGATGGGTGTTATTGGGAGTAATAGATTATCATGGTGTAGTCATGAGACTATGGTGGTAGTCTTTCCCATGCCATTTGAAATGGATGGGTGTGATTGGGACTACTAGATTCTTGTAGCGTAGTCATGAGACTATGGTGGTAATATTTTCCATGCCATGTGAAATGGATGGGTGTGATTGGGTCTACTAGAAGAAAGAATCATAGAAGATTGCCTCCTTAACTAAGAGGGAGTGTTGATGTTTTGATAGCAGTGGGAGGTATTCCCTCGTGCAGAAATTTTGTTCGAGAGGAATATTCCAAGAAGTTAAAGGAACACCATTGAACAATTGAAGAACACCCTAGAAGAGAAGTTGTCACACAGGAAAACAATAAAGTGGAAATATAATTTCTAGGAAGAGAATTTGGCCCACTAGAAAAAAATAAAGTGGAAATATAATTTCCAGCATGAGAAGTCGGCTCCAACTAAGTGACAAAACATGTATAAAGAAAATTTTCACCTTTCTCATTTCATCATCATCACATCAACTATCTTCTTCTAGTGCGCACTACCCAGTTGGCTCGTGCCAGTTGCAGTTGTAGTTACTCGTTGCGCCAGTTCTGTGGTGCACTATCTTTTTCTTGTTGATTTCTCTTTTGCACTATCTCTAGGAGAGGTGCACTAGCTTTTTGTGGTGTTGTTTTTTTTTACCCTTGCTAGGGTTTGACAAGAAGAGATAAGTTATTAGGGTTTCTTCATTATCAATATTTTTCTCTCGTGAATAAGATCATTTTCATGGTTGGATTGTATTATCGGAAAGAATCTCTCTAAGAAAATTTGGCTAGGTTTTTCCCTAGGTTTGGGGTTTTCCTAGGATAAATCCTTGTGTATTCTTGTGTTTTTCTATCTACTTATATTTTCAGTATATGTTTGTTGAATGTAAAAGAATATCTAAATACTCTGGTAAATCTACTTCTCTGAAATTTTAAGAAAATGTAACACTTTGATCCCTTGAGGTCACCAGGGAAGCCTCCCTTGCGGTGGACATATTCCATCACTAAAATGACGTAATTTTTTACAAAGGCGACAATGGTAGGATAGTCTATAGTTACTCAAGACTTAGAGACTTCTAGTGGGGATTTGAACAAGTAAAAACCATGTGACAACAAGTCTAAATTAGGGTTCTTGTGCCTACAATAAATCACAACATGGGCACCATATGGAAATCATGGTGCCAACTAGGGTGCCCATGGAAGGTAGTAATTACCATGCAAGTTATGACGTGAAAAAAGAGAAGGGATAATGTTGTAACCTAATGGGACTAAAACTAAGGCTTTGTGACGATAGAATGGATGGTTAATAATGAAATATGGTGTTGTAGGTAAAACCATATCCCTATATGCTAGTTTGAAACACATACCTAAAGTTTAATGAATTTATCCATTAAAAATATTGCACAAAACTTCATCGATCCTTGTAAAGCACATCAAGAAATACTAGACTTGAGGTTAAAGTGCACATTGAAATATAAAAAAACAAACAATTATTTTTTCACTTTTTGGACATTATATACCAGCTATCTATTTGATGTACAAATTATTTGGCTCTTACTTATGAATATAAATGATGTGATTGGAATCCATGTTTATTCCAACATGCATCCATCTATGAATGCTTAATTTAATGACAGATTATAGTTTAAGATAGACATAATTAACAACTAATGCAACATATGTTAATATATTTGCCTCACCATGGTTGTTCCTATGATGAGGATTGTGAAGATCAACATTTCAGATGAAAATCAAGCACCAAACATGATAAGAATCAAACTGAATCAACCCAGATACAAAAATGAAAAGAACTCACATCACACACCTATGCACAAGGCATTACACATCCTAACAATTTATGCAAAGGAAATCCCATTGTGAGGCTCCGTCCAAGGATCCTTTTTCATAATCAATGAAATCATGAGCCATTTTCAACATCATGTGTCACACCATGTTGGGATAATTCCACATAGAATCGAATTTATAAATATGAAAAAACTCATTGTGTGTAGTTTTTCAAGTTATGGAAACTCCATGATGATTCTTGTCAAAACATGAACAAGGTACAAAATGTTGATCTTCGGTGTGATTGGGAGTATAGAAGTTAGTGTCAAGTTATGAAAAACATATATGAGGTGAAAGAAGGTCAGGATGTGGCATTTCACTAGATGCCCCAAACAATGCCCCGAGTCTTGGATCAAAACTCATCATGTTAACCCTTATATGTTTTCGATCAGGAATAATAGATGATTGATGATACACATATTCCTTTTTCTTATCAATTGAAGCCATGAATTCTAAGATGGAATTTTCTAAAGCCAACTCGAAATTGAGAAATCCATGCAAACATGGAGAGTCAATAACCCTTGTGGGTGGAGTAGGTTGATTATACTCCATATGAGGATTTAGCTTTTAACCAATGTCAACTAGTGTTTAAAGGATAACCTAATAGGAAATATCGACTATTGTGAGTGGAATTTGGATGTTGTAAGATTCTATTTCCATCGGATTGGGTACGACCCAAGGATAAAAAAAACAAGAAAAAAGAGAGCATGTTGATAGAAGATACATTTGGGGAAGGAGGTGTCAGGGGAAGGGTAAATGTACCCATAAAGGAGGAATATTTGAACATCCTTGTTCCTACACTCAGATAAGAACTACTAGAATCACCTACAAGGGGAACATTGGTACCTATATTGCCCCTAAGGTTGGGTGTGTAGTACAAAAGTTGATAAATGGTTACAATTCTCCTTTTATGAGGAAAATGAAGGACTCGAAAGACTAATGAGACTACAACCATCATCCTATAAAAATAATTATGTCCAAGTAGAAGGTTGGAATTCATAGGGGGATTTTCCACTTCTACTTCCACTGAAACGATATTACCACCTAACTCTATGGGAAATGTGGTAATGATCTCATGAGGTCAAAACATGTGTCTGTCAAATATATTGAGGATGGTATTATATGGATAAATATCTGGAGAGCCAATAAATTTCTAACATGATTTGGACATGATACAAGTGGAGGCTCCTTTGTCAACAACCATTTGTAATATATTTTCTGACATACCATCACTTGAATTTGAAAATCAATTTAGTGGGAGATCATGTATCATATTTGATCAAAATAAAATGTAATCATATTGGATTCTGAGGGGTCAAACCTACCTATGGTTTATAACAATTCCTTATATTGTGTTAGGAAACATTGTATAACTTTGAGAGAAGATAAGGATCATGGTGCCTGGGCCAAATCCTCCACAATGTTATATTTGTAGGTGGACTGTGCATTGGAATTATGCATTGTTCATCGAGGAACACAGTTTGGTGGGAAAAGAAATAACTCAAGTGATGGATTGTGTATATGGAGAGGGCCACCAGGATGGGAAGAGCGAACTTGATCCACATTCAAAAGACAAACCTCAAGAATTTGTAATTACAAGCTAAAGTTTGTAAAGACACCATATGGTCAAACATGAACACTTGATTTCAGAGGATGACCCATCAAACTAAGAAGCTCCTAACTTTCCTTATTTTGGATGGGTGGGAGTTGAGGAAACCATTTCATACTACTATGGATGAAATGGATTCATCAAAATAACATGGTACTGGGAAGCTTTCTATCGGGTGAAGTACCTATGAATATCATGCATTTTTTGACACTAAAGAGGAAGATGATCCTCCCCACAATTCTTGCAAGGGAGCCTATTCTTATTTTTCTCCTTAGTTCCTCCACTATAATTGTTTTGGGTTTGTTGAGTCCCTCATTCAGTGGTAGTGTTATCACCATAACAATTTTGTATGGAATACAAGTTTCAGATTTAGCAGGGGGATAAAGTAGTGTGGAGATCATACTTGATTTGGAGGACTAGATTACATCTAGCGGAGAAGGGCCAATATAGCGAAGGTGCGAAATTTGATGAAGCTCGACGGACCGTAGATATTGAAGCGGCCCAGATCGATGACCATGACACATATTGGGTGATAAATTAGCACGAAAGATAATTGTTTGAGGGCGGGCCGGGGAAAATACCATGGTTTCATTTTGTGGACATGTGGCACCATCAGAGGCATATCGAGGAGAAAAGAGATCTACCCAAAACCATTTTTCCCCACCCCCGATATCGAAAAAAACATATAAAAGGAGGGCCCCGATCATTATTTTATGATATTTCAAAGAGTTCGAACGTTAGAAAATTGGCGCAAATGCTCCATTCGAAACTGAAGCTCAATGGTGAACCAGATTCGAGTATTCTCCACCAATTCACAGGTATTTTTCATTATGGACACAAAACTTGTCGTTTTATCCATAACAAAGAAAGATGTCACCTCTAAAGAATAAGCCCTAATTGATAGGGACTCAGATGTATTTGACACAGAAATAATATTCTCACCCATTTCCGTGTCCAAATCCAATTTACTAGACAATGTTGGAAAATGGATACCCTTCCTCGAAGTGGCTAAAGCCTCCATTACCCCTTACGCCATAGAAGTCGTTTCCCCTTTCCCAAATTTCGTAAGCTGGTGTGCAGAACAATATTCACAGGAAGAAAAGGTCATTTTGAATAAGTTAGGGTCAGAAGTCTTATGCAAAATAGATAGCCCATCAATTCGACACACCCTCAGTATACCAAATTCTTCCCCCACAACGTCAGATCCCTTCAAGGAAGAGAAAATAATCACGGTCTATCGAGAATGTCCCTTCGAAGTAAAAACCTTATTTTTGCAGACCATTGTTAAACCTGAACACCATTCTGAGAGTCTGTTGTTACCTATCAATGTAAGTGTCATGGTTATTGAAGTCTAGGATTGGATAACGACAAGTTTGTAGTAGAATTCATGTTGGGTTTCTTATTGACCTTGGGTTATGAATCAATGATATTACTCATTAGTGCCACATAGCGGGAAAACTTGTTTGGTCTCTTTCTATATCTAAAAGACACTCTAGGAGTGGATCTACAGATATCGTTGCCACTATTATCTCATTTTGACCTTATGGAATGTGTTCTTCTAGAGTAGAGTCAATTATTGCTGCATCCCTTGGAGCTTCTTTCTCCTCTCTATCCTCATCCATGTGAGAATCTCTATATTTCCTAAAAGTTGCTTCTTCATCAAAGGTAGCATCCCTTCTACTCTCAATATATCTCTTTTTAGGCATGTATATTCTATAATCCTTCAAAGTCTCGCTATAATCAATGAAGGTGTCCTTCTTTCCTAAAGGCTCCAAGTTTGTTCTATTTTCCTTGGGAACATCTATGTACACTAGGAAGCCAAATATCCTCAAGTGTATGACTTATGGTTTCTTGTTGGTTAATACTTCTTGTGGTGTCTTGTTCCCCAATATCTTATGAGGACTTATATTCTAGACATATACAGTTGTACTGGATGATTCTTCCCATAGATGCATGATTAAATTATGGTCATGGGTAATCGATTTAGATGCTTCCACAATATATCTATTCTTTCTCTATGAAACCCCATTCTTCTAGGGGTTGTAGGGAGTTTTCATCTCCCTCTTGATCACTTCTTCACTGCAAAAATATTTGAACTCATTTGAGCTTAAAATTTGTATCTTTCTTCCATAGAGATTTTCTACTAAATCCTTAAATTCTTGAAACTTATTTAAAACTTCATATTTTGCTTTCAAGAAATATATCCATGTCTTACACTAGTAATAATCAATAAAAATGACACAATACATAAAATTACCTAGAGATGGTACTGTAATTTGTCTGCATACATGTGAATGTATGATGTCCAACATCCCTTTGGATCTATTGTCACAGCTTGAAAAACTTCCCTTGGAATTCTTTCCAAGTGCACATCCTTTTCATACTCCATAATTCTCTACATGCATATATGGTAGACCCGTAACTATGTTTCTCAAAAATAGTAAGGCTTTGTAATTGAGGTGAGCACGTATTCAATGCCATAGCTCACTAGATCTAACACTGTCATGTACAAGGCCATGTTCTGGGTGTCCCTTCAATTTATACAATCCTCCTTCTTGGACAACAATCACATTACTTGAATATATACTTGAATCCTTAGTCCATATGAGGACTTGGACATCAACAAAGGCTACTCTAAATCCTCAATCTTATGAAGCAGAGATAGAAAGAATATTCTTCATTAAATATTGTACAAACAATACATCCTGTATTGAAATAGAGTTACCTAAATCTAGATATTAGGAGGCTTCTCCTACTCCTTTTACTACATACCTAGAATCATCCCCAAGTTCCACCTAAAGGGATGAACTCTTCTTTGTCAATTTTGTAAGAGAACTTTTGAAACTGGTCATGTGATTGGAGGCACCACTATCCACTACCCAAATATCACTTCCTTTAGTAATAGTACTTGTGAGATATGGGATAAAAACATATACTCTTCATATTTTGATTCCTTTGTATTTTTCTAAGATGTGGAATCCTCCATATCTATTTCATGTGAATGATGTTTTATCTTTCCTTTTCCTTGAGGACATTGATAAGAAAAGTGTCCCAACTTCTGATAGTTGAAGCATTTGATCTTAGATACATCCTTCTTGTGATCTAGAAATGATATTCTATTTTTCTTGGGACTAGTGTTTCTTCTTTCTTTTCTTTTCTTCACATGAGAAACAATATCTTGGTTCTCTTCATCATTGGTCTTCTCCGACTTGGATATCAATCTTGATTCTTCTTGGGCCAGTCTATCAATAGCTTGTCAAATTTGGACAATTTCCTTCTTGAAAAACTTATGTGAAAAAATGTGACCCAAGAATAAGGAAAGCCATTAATAGTTTTAGTCACAAGCTCTGCATCATCCAATGAATCTCCAATAGCTACTAGTTGGTCCTTGATCTAAGAAATCTTCATGAAGTAGGTGGAAATTGTATCTGACTTGTTCATCATTACATTTCTGAGTTGATTCCTTGGGGTTAGATTCCTTCTTGTGTTCTTTCTTTCATATAATATTGATAAGTCATCAAACATCTCCTTTTGTGTCTTCAATTATAATGCATTTGGAGTCAAGTGGTCCTTGATTAAATCTGTCAAGATCCTCTTGGCCTTGATTTCATTCTTCTTGTACTTTTCCTTCGCTTCTTCCTCTTCTGGTTTTGGGAGAACTTTCTTGAAATGATCCAAGATCTCATTCTCTTCTAGAATGAGAAGTATCCTATTCTTCCAAAATCTGAAATTTTCTGCTCCATCCATCCTATTGTCAACTCTCATATTGGTAATCATTTCCACTGGTAGAAACCCTAGGCTTGAAAAAATATCAAAATTTCAACCTTCTTGAAAGGTCAATGCTATGGTTTCAAGATGTGCGTTAGGTTTAGGAGAGTTGATATTAAATGGAGTTAGTCCTAACGTCCTTGGAATAAGTTCTCAACATGCTTGACAAAATAAAATTGTGCAACAAAAAGGTGCAACAAAAAATTCCAAAGTACTACTTCCTTCCAGTGGTTAAATTGTTATGAAGGTAACCAAATTTGATACCATGTTATATTTTCTTAAAATTTCAGAGGAATCGATTTACTAGAGTATTTATATCCTCTTTTACATTCAACAACCATATATTGGAAATATAAGAAGATATACAAACACAAGAAGACACCAGAATTTATCCTTGGAAAACCCCAAACCTGACGAAAAACCCAGTCAACGTTTCTTAGAGAGATTATTTTTTATAATACAATCCAACCATGAACAAGCTCTTATTCAGAAGAGAAAAATATTGATAATGAAGAAACCCTAATATCTTATCTCTTCTTTTCAAAACCTTGCAGGGTTAGACAACTACAACACCATACAAAGCTAGCACACCTCTCTTAGACATAGCGCACAAGAGAAATCACCAAGAACAATATAGCACACCATGGAACTAGGATAACTGGTAACTGCAACTACAATTAGCACAAGACAATTGTCTAGTGTGCACTAGAAGAAGAGAGATGATGTGATGATGATGAAATGGGAAATGTGTAACCTTTATTTATACTTGTTCTATCACTTAGCTGGGGCCGAATTCTCATCCTGGAAATTATATTTCCACTTTCTTATTTTCCTATAGGTCGAATTCTCTTCCTGGAAATTACATTTCCACTTTAATATTTTTATGTGGGTCGACTTATCTCATGAGGTGTTCTTCAATTGTTCAATGGTCTTGTTTTGACTTATTGGAATGTTCCTCTCTAATAAATGTTGTCTAGGAGGGAATACCTCTCGTTGCTACCAAAACATCAACACATTGTAGCAAGTATAGTAGCCAACCTTACTTCCCCCTCTCTTGATCACCAAAATATAAGTTCTAGGTCAAGGTAATAGAAGAGGTATGAAGGTTTTTTGGTACCTCCCACGAACAAGAACACTTTATAACATATATATGATTATTTCCAAGTTCAAACAAGAAATAAATACCTCTTAATAGACTTGAAAATGATAATTACTAATGGTTATTGCAAATTTACAACAATATACTAGTCTTATGACAACAATATAAATTTGTAACAACAACAATAAAAAGATCTTAAAATTTCGACGATTGAACATGAAAATTAAGCATGCATCACATAGAAAATTATCCAATTGTTTAAGAGAATATACAAGTAGGTTAGACCACCTTTACAAATGTGTATGCAACAAAATAATGTGTTATCAAGTGATTGTATCAAACTTTATTAACAATGTCAAGTTATTATGAAAGTTTGCAAGTGTGAGTGTTAGTAATGTTAGTATAGAGATTAAGAGAGTTGAAAGAGAGTATTTTTTGATCAATTTCACCATAATGGATATATGGAACTAGTGTCTTAGGGATATGGAGTCTTTATAACAACAAATGAAATAATACTTGAATACTAAACTAGTAGAAATAAAGAGGTAGGGTTTAAATTCTGAGGTGCTAGCACATTAGGGCCTTAGGGTTTAAACCTTAAAGAGAAGGATTGATAGAGTGTAAGCACATTTGGGCTCTAGAAATATTTTCTCCCTTCTCAATGCTTCACTAGGTTTAAATTAAATGTTTAAGAATAAAATCCTAAAGTGATAACACTTTAGGGATTTAGGATACTAGCCCTAGCAAGAATCTTTCACCAATTTTGAACAAGAATAACCTTGTGAGAGGATGAATCACTTATTCTCCTCTATTATGGTTTTACCAATAAAGACATCTAGCATAAATTAGAAATATCTACCATGCAAATAATAGCATAAAGATAAATTGCAGAAAATTCACTTACTTTAGCCAAGATACAAGGAGACAAAACCTCCTTGCAAAAATTCCTCTTCAAAAATCAGCAAAACATCCACCACTTGATCCTCCAAGCATAGTGCATAGGTGTAGAAGATAAATATAGCTGAAGAGGGAAAAAATTTTAGATATGTGGCCTCATATAAAGTCCTACAATAGGGAAAAACATCCTGGGAACAACCGAATATTTCCCTCAAAGAAACATGTTAGGTCCAGTCAAAACAAAGAATAGTATCAGACAAAGTAAACCAACGTTCATAAGACATGTTAGTCCTTAAATCATGCAAAGTAATTTGATTCATAAGATATAATCCATGCAAACAATTCACCCTAGTATCCCCTTCAAGTATCACCCTATCCCAAGACCTTGTGACAGTTACCATGTTTAAGTATGGGAGGGCCTTCATATATCTCTATTAGGTGTTCCACCCAGATAAGAAAAAAATAACCCAGGTAGAGGGATAGGTCCCCAGAGTGACAAGGGAAAGTAAAATCCCATTAAGAGTAAGTGTGAAGATGTTATGGTTTATGGTTGCGTTCATGTCCAATGGTGTCCATCTCTATGA
Source organism: Picea engelmannii (assembly GCA_009831015.1). Taxonomy (NCBI): domain Eukaryota; kingdom Viridiplantae; phylum Streptophyta; class Pinopsida; order Pinales; family Pinaceae; genus Picea; species Picea engelmannii. The sequence goes on along the minus strand of ML842270.1, from coordinate 7,332 downwards.
GTGGTTTTTTTTAGGTTGTGCTTGCTCTTGAGTTACCCAATATTTGCATGCCACCTTTTTCCAAACCACTTCATTAGCCATCTTTTCAATCCTTACCTTCATTTATAATTTGCAAATTTGAGTGTCCCCCTTTATGGGTTTCCAATATTTAGCATTAAATTATGGAAAATTTTGTAGTAGAGTCTTGGACAGTATGCACCGAGATGGATTTGTAAGAACACTTAGCAGGTTTGGATAGATATATGACAGTGGATGAGAGCATGGATTCATAGATTGGTTCAGAGAGTGGTTCAGAGACAAAGGAAAATTATCATAATGGATGATAATTACATAAGAATATTTCAGTTCTTATTTTCGAATGATTTTCATATATGTTAGTTGATTACATAAGGAAGCACCAATGGACAATAACTCCAAAAGGAAGTAGGTACATGAATACTTATATTTTTTGTACACAACATCTTGCGGAGAAGTCAAGAGAGAGAAACATAACCAAAAAGATAGGTAGAAATATCATTCAAAAAACTTGTCAGACAGAGAGGTAAGAATAGAGGTGTGATTCTAGGGAAAGAGATTCATC
>ML842269.1:19748-39812 GCA_009831015.1 Picea engelmannii | reverse complement strand
TCATGGCACATTGGAAGCTTGCTCCAACGTTTTTAAGGCTGAAAGGCATTTTTCGGTATGAAAAAGTACACCAAGGAAAAATAAACGTCGTCTTATGTTGATCCTATGGTTTAATTAGAATTTTATTATACCTTGAAAATCCATCCATAAAATAAAATACTTTGCTTCCCTCTCTACTCATCAAGAATCTAGTCAATGAAAGAAGTCAGGAAGTTATCTTTAGGACAAGCCTTGTTTAGGTCTCGAAAATCCATACATACAAGGATGGTTCCTTGTTTTTTATTTATGGGAATGGGGTTGGACACCCATTCAGTAAAGGGAATCGGGTAGATGAAGCCAACATTAAGTAGCTTCTCTACCTCTTCCTTAATAGCAGGGGCATTCCTAGGATTAAAAACTCTAAGATGTTGTCGAACATGGCTAGCATCTAGATAGGTTTTAATCTCATGTTCGACAATGATGGGGTTGATCCCTAGAATATCTTCATAAAACTAAGCGAATACATCATGAAACTCTTTGAGGAGATTGGTGTAGATATGAATTTATTCAGGCAATCCACACCGATACATACATTCTCAATTTTTCCAGGAATACGAGAGATGTCGATCAGGATAGTAGGATAAATATTCACCATGTTTCCTTCGGCATAAATACCATGTGTATCTAATGTAACCACAATGTGTTTGACCATCTCACTCAAGGTAGATCTAAAGTCATCCTGTTCATTCCTAACAAGATCTGGGAGGAAATAGGAGCAATGATGCATATCGTCCCAAGGCCTATCAAGACCATACATGACCTCTAAGATGGCTTCATTCGAAGGAAAAGTATCATCGAGGAAATCATGTGAAAAAGATGATTGGATGACCCATACATGCTCTAGAACATGATCCACCTCATTCATCCATGAGGAGAAAGGATCTGGGTTAGTAGTAGCATCAAGAATAGACTGATACACAACTTATGTTACCGACAGTGGCATTTCCATCCCAGTGTGTGACTGACCTTCATACGACATAGTTGGGGAAGGTAGGGTCCAAGGTTCATTGAAATAAGAAGTACGCAAAGGAACAGACCTCATCGATGACCAAGAATCATTGGAAATGACATGAATGTGGTGAATCAATGCCATGAAATCAAATCTACCCATCAGAGAGGAATACATTCCGACACCAACATACTCAATTTCCTGCTGAGAATTGTCGATCACAGGGACCGAAGGGCCAACTGATGCATAAGGACTAGCATGCGTAAATGAAAACTGATCAATCATCACTATTTTCCCTTCGTGACAAAAACATAAAGTGAGGAAAACAGACGACACGACAGTTGTCATGGAGTAAGTCCAATTATGCCCTAGAAGTAAATTATAGTTGAGGGGTGCATCAACCACCTTGACATCAACATCCACTGTCTTTCCACCTAACTGGACCGGAAAAGTGGGAAGACTTCCGTGGGGTTGAAACAAACACCCATCAAAAGCAGTCAACATAGTCATATATTGGGATAAAGTCATAGAGCCAATGGCTTTCCAATAGGTTAGGGACATCACACACGTCGCAACACCTTCATCAATTATAGTGCACTTGATGGCAATTTTCGTGTACTCCACATGGATTTGAAAGACCATGTGATAAGATAAGCGAGGCCTAACATCCATGAAGTCAAACTTAATAACCTTCGAGCCACATGGGTCTAGATATCCTAATGTAGATAACAAGGCATTCCTTCGTGAAGGACACGTCTGGAGCACCTCCAAAGTTGACATCGCACAAGGGATTTGAACCAGATCTCTGACAATCGAATAGTTCTGGGAAACTCTCACATTAGGATTGTGGATATAGAACTTTAGTAATCCTTTCAAAATACGAGGTGGAGGTTCTGAATTTCTAATTTGCAAGGGTGTTTCTATAGTAGGAGGAGACTTTGGACCTACAATAGTCTATGAAGAACCGTAATCATGAGATCGAGTGGCTACATCAATTTGAGACTTGACCATATTAACACATAGATGGCCACCTTCATGTGCCGAGGGGTTTTGACTTCTGTTCGACACATTTTCGGTGTTGGAGGCCCCTGAGGCCATTTGATGATTATGCAAAAATGAATTTGTCAGCACAACGGGAGACTGCAATAAGAGCCTCAAGGCGTCCTCAATTTTGGGGCATAGGTGGGTAAGTTGATAATCTTTAAAAAGTTTACAAGTAAACTTCACCCTCCTTTTTTCTTTCTTTCCCTCACCAACATTATTATTCAATCTATCATTGTTAGTGTCATCCTTGGATTTATTATTATTTTTCCCACCCTTATGATTATTACCTCGTCCTTTCCTTTTATTCCCTCCTAGTTGCTAGTTACCATTTGGGTTAGATGACAACTGTATAGAATGTACATCTGTCGAATGAGGGGGAGTGGAGGACGAAGTCAAAGATTATCTTGCTACAGGCTAGCTTAGAGACAAATATTTCAACTGCTTCATCACTAAATCTGTAGAGTTAGCATTTGCAGAGCCTATGATGCCATTGACATGAGGCTCAGGCTTTTGTCTAGGGTCATAGTTCAACTGCAGTGTGCCAGGAAGAATTTCATACAACATCCTATATTAAGCATATATGAGGTCCAATTGTTAGGCTTTGAAAATAAATTCTTCCTCAGATGTTACTCTGGATGTAGAGACATCCTTCAAAATATAAGGAAATAAGGACTTAAGGAGCCACTCCAATAGAAACTATGGAGGAATGTATGCTTTGATCAACCTCTTCTGTCTACGCAAATCTTGAATATGGTATGAGATATGCATGGATTTATTTTGGCGGAGGGCCGACAAAATTTCTATGCTGGCATTGTAATGAACCAACAACTAGAAGTGGTTGAAAAAGACCAAAACCATTTGATTAAAGTTTATGTATGTTCCCCTCAATAGATCAATGTACCATTTCATGGCGACCCTCATGAGGGTGTGTTGAAATAGCCTGAAACAAATAGAATCGTCATTCAGGGAGTTAGACGAGCACCAAAGATGAAAAGTAATGACATGATCACCCAGATCCTCACCAGTCTTGCCTTTGAATGTTGGAATGTCTGAAGGAATCTTAGTGGGGATAGGGGGCCATAACAGATCGTGATGCACAAGGTCATTCGTTACTTTTGAAAAATATGGAATATCAAGTGTGTCCGGAAAAGGGAGTCGGGGTTGCGACGTCTAAGCCCACGCTCTTGGGGAAGATTGGGGCGGAGGGATTGCAATCCATCCAGGGTTCTGTTGTATGCCATGGCCCTATATGGTAGGATAATATCCTCCTCCAAACTATTCATAAAAGGTTGTATGGGCACCATATTGTTATAGCCCTAAAATTCTCTACCTATGCATGCATGGCATTGGCCTTTCTACTTGCATACTTTGCCAAATCACTGTTGAGGAACTGTATTTAAAAAACCATTATTTGGAGAATGTACGCTCTCTGATACATTACTGCCCACGTACATACTCTTTCTTCATGTTAGACATCCTGTGTACATATGCTAGATGCATACTAACCAACCCGCTTTTACCTTCAAAAGTTGCAAAAAATAAAAAGTTTTAAGGAATTTGACGGAGTTTATGGGCTATCGAGGGTTTCCAAACCAATTCACCTATTGTATCTCATCCCCAAACCAAATAACTATCCTTTTTTCATATAAAAGGAGGTCTTGGGGTCCCATTCCAACATCAAGCATTAGAACAATGAAATTCTTCCCAAATCCATTTTGCCTCCTTGCCCAAGTATTTGCAACCCCTTCTGAGTTTTTTCCTCTGCATTCCCTCTCTATCCTTTTCTCCTATACAATCCCTTCCCTCCCCTTGAAGTGATCAGCTGATTATGAGAGAAAGCATTGGGATAGTGCACTTGGAGCAACATTAAGAGGATCCTAGACCATATTCGTGGAGCATCGGCCTACGAAGGTTGTAATTTTTGATCTTTGGATTTGACCAAAGTAATCTTTTTCTTGTCCCAAATGATATCTTTATGTTTTTCATTTTATTTATGCATAATGATTTATATATAACCCTAATCTTGACGAGTAGAAATAGAATATTTGTAGCGTTGTTTTCCTAAGTGTTCTTGCAAGTCATATTTGGGAGGAGACTTACATCCTAGGAGCTACAAAGTTGGAGGTGGTCTACATTGAATGTTCGAACAAAGGTACTACTTCCGACCTACTTTCATATCTCTTTATGTTCATCTATTTAGAGCATTTGGGGTAGTTTAGGAATTAGATTGTCTTTTAATGGAGATCATAACTTTGCCCATACTTTGACCCTGGTATAGTAATAGGGGGATTTTCCCTACTAGAAGAATTGGCGACTCCACTGGGGAGTCTCTCTAGGGTTTTAGAGGGAGGTTTTTGGGTTTTAATTGGCTTCTTTATTGCCTTTTGAGTTTTTATCAAGTTCACTGAGTCTTTTAAGGGCCTCTGGTCACCTGCAAGGTGCCTACCAGTTTTCCTTGCCTAGTATTTTTCTCTTTTAAAAAATCCCAAAGGTGTATGCACTCTGCTTTGGGTCTTCCCGCATACATACTTAGTCTACACAATAAATAACCCGCGTACATACGCAGGCTGCTGATGCAACAACCCGTGTCTCTGTGTCTTGAAATTGTTTTTAAAAGGAGAGGTCTTTCTCTTTCTTGACAGAAGTTTAGGGTTCCCAGGGATTTATTGGACATTACAGAGTCTCTATTTTTGGCCTTATCTTGGGTTAAAGATTCGTTTTCAACTTGTTTCTTGGTTTTCTTTTTCTTGCCCTAGAGGTTTAGAGTGAACTTTCAAGTTTTAGATCCTCCTTTGATTTCTGTTGATTCCCTGCATTTACGCAGTTGGTCTAGGGTCTGAGTCAATCTTGGGTTCTTTTCTCCTTTTATCCTGTTGTTCTTTTAAGAAACAAAAAAAAAGAAATCATTTTGTCTCTCTGCGTTTCCTAACATTTTTGCCTTATTTTTAGCTTGAATTTTAAGAAAAATGAGTTGCTAGTTCTGTATTCTACTAGTTTTGAATTGTGTATTTTGCAATTTCATTTAACATCTTTTGCTAGTTCTACTTTTATTGGAGGAAAATATATAAAAAAACCTTGTTTTTAGGTCTATTTCTTTCTTTGCATTTTTATTTGAAAAATAAAAAGAAATTAGCATAGGTTTATGTTTTATTCTCATCTTGAAATCTTTTCAAAAGAAAAAAATAAGAAATAAAATCCTTCTTTTCCAGTGTTCTTATAAGTTTCATTTTTTGCAAGAGTCTCAATCATCATCAATTACACGTTCATATCCTGTTAGTAAATCAAGCCCATAAAATTAACGCTTAACTCAAATATATTATACTTTCTATTTGTAGGGTTAATCGAGTAGTTTAGCCTTTTAGGGCCTTGAAATAGGTGTGAAGAGGAAACTCTTCAAGGCCATTTAAAACAAACATTGGAGTCTGAGATAGGGAGTGTCTAAAGTCCAACATCACAAGAGTTTTCCAGGACCCCTCTCTAACACAGGGGATAAACATGAGGTCACTTGAGGAAAGATAGAGGAGATAACCCCTTCACAGCCAAACCAAACATAGTGGGGATTGTATATTGAGGGTAGTTCTTGGGAACAATATTGATCGCATTTTTCTACAGAGCCTCATGGACCTTGAAGCCATTCGATATCCTTAGTTGTCTTCTATACCAATTTATTTTGGCACCCTTGAAGGGATTCAGACTTGTTATCCTGCTCATTGCGATCAACCCGACTATTGATTGCACCCTCGTGGTGACTGACTGCGAGTTGGAAACTTAGTTTCCTATTTTTATGGACTTACACAAGTGACTGCGGGGGTATATCGTGGTACCTAGGGAAGATGTTGGGTCACACTTTGCAGAGTATACCTGGAGGGTTCTTTCATGTTCGAGTTGTACTTGCACCGGTAAGTTTCTCTAGTGTTGATTGGCGTAACTGTTTTTCCCACTAGTTAGTTGTCTACTTGATTTTCCTTTAGGAACTTTTAGTGTGTGCTATGTGTTCCCTAGTTTTCCTTAGTGAGTTAGTTATTAATTTCTTTCGGTCTCTGACCTAAGGTGGTAGACCGCCCACTATGCCAGTCGTGAGGACTTTTTGGTCTTCCTCTTAGAAACGTGGAACCACCTCTTTATAAGCATTATTTTTTATACCACTTGTTCGCTAGAGTCAGCGTGTGAGACTTTTATGGATTTGAACGATCCCAAAAGGGAAGAACCTATGCATAATATATTCATGGAAAACGTTACTGATGATACCAACCAAGAAACCCCTTTGCAAGGGGATTCTCGTGATTTTCCTCTCTTCAGAAATGTTGGTGTCCCATTGATGGTAACTTTGTACATTCCTGGGTTGAATGTGGGACTAGTAGTTTGGTTGGGTACTATTCAAAATGTCCTAAATGCTCTTGATGCTTCTCAGTTAAGAACCTTATGTCATAGGAATTATGTTGATGTTCCTTCATCTACAAAGTCTTCTCCTCCTCCTTCTACCTTCTCTAGTGAAGGTATAGCTACTAGTAATTGGAAGTCTAAACGAAATAGAAAGAGGAAAAATAAGAAGAAAAATCACCAACCTCTGTGAGTCATGTTGGAGATAGTTCCTCAACCTCTATTAGTCATGTTGAAGACCAACACCCAACCTTTGCAAATCATTTTGGGGGAAAAAGTCCAGTCACTTCTAGTCATACCAGCAATAGGTTTGTAGCCTCTACGAATCATCTAATAGACCAATAACCAACCTCTATGAGTCATGTTGGAGATAGTTCCTCAACCTATGCAAGTCATGTTGAAGACCAACACCCAACCTTTGCAAGTCATGCTGGGGGAAAAATTCTAGTCACTACTAGTCATACTGGCGATAGGTCTGTAGCCTTTGCAAATCATGTTATTGACCAATAACTAACCTCTGTGAGTCATGTTGGAGGGCACGAGTATCATCAATGTGAGTCATACGAGTGATATGTCAACAACCTCTGCAAGTCATGTTGAAGACAAGCAACCAACCACTGGCAGTCATGATGGGGGTATTAATTATGTTCAAAAACCTAGATGGATAGGACGTAAGCCTAAGTTCCCTTGTAATCTTTGCAAGGGATATCACCTTATCACCTTACTCATTTTCACCTTGGCCTTCGAGAGGAATGAATATTGTGGTCCTTATCTTCAATCTCCTCTGATTATGAGTCTTCTAAGATTTCCTCATAGTCTATTCAACCTTTGGTTGATGAAGTGGTCGTGTTGATGCAATATTCAACTGATCCCTCTCCTCTTTTGGGGGGTGATGTGCCTTTAGACCATGTTGTCTTGCAACCTATTCATCCATTGGTTGAGGAAGTGGTCGTGCCGATGCAATATTTGAATGATCCCACTCTTCTCTTGGAGAGTGTTGAGTCTACCAAAGTGGTCATGCCGATGCAATATTTGGCTGATCCCACTCTTCTCTTGGAGAGTTTCGAGTCTACCAAAGTGGTCAGGCCGATGCAATATTCAGTTGATCCCACTCTTTGCTTGGGGAGTGATGTGTCTATCGACTATGTTTTTATCATTTCCAGTTCAGTACTTTCAAAACAAGGGGGCATTCCGCTCACTTCGAGCACACCCCCTCCAAGTCCTAGAATGGTTTCCTTTCATTGGAATGACCTTGTTGAGCCTCACCTTCCTTCTTCTGCACATTTTCAAATAAGGGTTGAAGTTAATTAAAAAAACATTTACCGATGTATTTTAGATGAAGGAGCTTCCACAAGTATTTTATCCTCCTCGGCTTGGAAAGATTTGGGTTCTCCCAAGCTTATGACTGCTTCGCATGAGCTGTTGGATTTTGACGGACATCCTAGTGATATTTGGGGATTCTTACTCAATTTCCTATCTCATTAAGTGGGAATATTTTCCTTGTTGATGTTATAGTGGTGCAAATCCCGTTAGATTTCAATATTCTTCTTAGGCGTGATTAAGTATATGGTATGAATGTTGTGGTGTCTACGATATTTCGGGTGATGCATTTCCCTCACAATGGAAGCATTGTCACTATCGACTAGTTGGCATATGATAATCACCATCCTAATTAAACGTTAATTCAAGATGCCCCTTTATATGTTCCTAGTGTTCGTGTAGAATCTACCCCGCCACGTGTTAATTATCTGGCATCTTATCCTCGGTGTTCAATTTCTCCTGAGAAGGAACATGTTCACTCATGTTTTCCTTCTTGAGACTTGGTATCAATAATTGATCCATTTGTTTATCTAATGGGGGCATGGGAGCCCTTGCTTCCCCCTCTTGGTCCAAGAGATCTTGAGTTTCCTTTTGAGTATGATCTCACTATTTGTATATCCTCAGGCCCTCATGCCTGTGATTCTTCACTAATAGACTCTGCCAGTCCTGGCCAAAACCTCCATTGTCATATGGAATATGGTCAGTTTTCTTTGCCCTTTGGGACTGTTGACACTCCTCATTCGCGTGATTTCTCATATATTGAATTTACTTCAGACGAGGATTTCCTTGAAGCCATGACTATGGTTTCTATATCATGGGAAGACTTACACTATGGTTTTTGTTTTCTTCCCTTTTGGGAGACTTTTCAGGTTGACTACCAAAGAGACTTTTGGTCAGAGCCTAACAATGAGCTTTACTTGAAACAATACTATGCATGAGCCATATGGTTGTGTGGTACCTCATACATATTGTACAGTCCAAGTTTGTTTTTTTCAAGTTTTGTATTCAATAGCACCTCTTATTTTTCGAAGTTTCTATCTATATTGGATCTATTAAATTCTGGATGAGTATTATTGGCCTTATATGTAGGATCTTGGAGAAGTTTTTTCTTTTGACTTTTGTTCATCATATCAATCCATTATGACAAGTATTGACCTCAAAACTGGCATATAGGTTAAGTTTTTCCCTACTTGCAATTTTCATTATCCGTTTCCTAGTTCTTTTGGCCTTAGGATCAACCCCATTGAATTGTGACACTAACCTTCCTTCTTGATAAGTGTGTCGTACTTTATGTGGTAGAGCCTTCCTTCCATGGGAATACTAGTTAGAGTCTTGTTTTCCATTTGCTGCCCATGCCGAAGTACTTCATAGGCTTGGGAGTCCTTGTTAGTCCCACCATGATTATGTATTGAAGCCTCATTCTTCTTTCTAGTCATCATTCTTGGCCTTGCCCACGAGACTCCCTAATGTGCACGCTTTGTTGTCTTTCAAGCTCTCTTTAAATTTCGAAAGAAACATCCAACAAGACTGTATTTATTCTTTTCGATCTCGTACGGATTACTTGAGAAAAGAAGCCCCCATGGAGTCTTGTTTAAGCCCTTTTCAGACTCTCTAAAATTGAAAACATTGCTGAGTGATCTTGTTTCTCTTCACGCTCGCCAAACTCAAATTTGAAGGCACATCTGTCCGACGATAGTTTACCCCTTTTTCGATCTAGATGACTAATTTTACAAATAAAGGTATGCTCTAGGAACTTTGGTTCGCTAGAAGAGTATTCTAAGGCGTAAGTTTAACGCTTTTTTGGGCCCGAGGGACTAAATTTTAAAAAAAGGAACATTCTCCTTGGTTTTGGTTTATCTCTTTTTAGGTCCTTGGAGATTACTTACGGAAAAGGAACCCCCCTGGAGTCCATAGTCTTTTTAGATTCCCTAAATACGAAAAGAGAACGAGTGACGTTGTTCCTTCACACTCATTAAATTGGTCCAGAAGAACATCTACTTGGTATGAGTTTAACCCTTTTTCCAACCAGTAGATTATTGCGGAAAAAGGTACGCCTCATGAGATCCGTCTCGCTGGAAGAGTTCTCCTCAGTTATATTTTATAATTTTTCAGGCTAAGGATACTAAACCTAGAAAAAGGATGTGAGTCCATAGTTAAGCTCTTTTCAGACTCCTTAAAATTGAAAAGATAGCCAAGTGATCTTGTCTTTGTCACACTCGTTAAAACAGTTTTGAAAAGATGTCATTTCGGTGCAAGTTTACCCCTTTTTCGAGCTGATTGGACTAATTGCGAAAAATTTACTCCCTAGAGTCTTCTTTAACATTTTTTCAAACTCTCTTAATGTGAAAAAACATTGATCTTACCTTCCCTAGGATCGTAAACATTTACATGGAAGGGGTCTTGTTGTGTCATTCTTAATCACATTGCGGGTCTCATATTTGCGTCTTTGGGCTAATGCTGACTCCATGTTGCTCTCAACTGAACCTTTAAATCATTCCCTATGTGCAATCCTTGCAACATGTTTTGCCTCTACGATCTAACACCTTGACCCATGGAGGAATTTTCCTCGGGTGTCCTTATCCTACACATGTCTCCTTGCCTTGAGGATCAATATGTTCCATGCTCTTGGAACCAATTTTCTTTCTCGCAACACTCATTTCTCCTTTGTAATGTATCATCTTTTATTCTTTTTCAAGCTCGTTAAAAAATTGAAAAGGACAAAAAAAATCAAATATTCCAAAAAGAGGGGATGAGAAATATACATTATTTTTTCAGCAACATGATAGTCTCCCTTGGACAAAGCACATCCTTCCATTTGTTCTCCAAGAATTAGGATATAGTATGACCTTAGGAAGATTTTCTCTCTACATAGTTTTGTTTCCTCCTTCGTTTGGTTACTCTTCCAAACATATGGAGAGTTTGCGGTGCATCCTACATCACAGACTTATGTCAATGTTACGCTGCTCGAGTATGATCATCTCTCATGATTTTGTCCAAGGGAATTTTTATCCAACCTGATTTGGAAATTCTACAGTTTGTCTCTTGACTTTTATGAGTCGGCCATCCCATGAATCCAGTCAAGTTTGGATTCAAAATCGACAAAGTTCTTTGCATGATCATCGAGATCCTCCAGTATTTTCCCGTCGGCTTGTCGAAGACCTCAGAGTAGTGAGTATTACACTCCTATTGTACTCCTACCTGAGTTATTGAATATCTTGAAGTTGTTTCTTGAGCTATGAATCCCTCATCTTCGACCACATGATGATGCTTCTTGACGATGCACATTGTATTGTATTCAAATATCATCAAATGATTTTGAGATGTAGATATGTTGTGTATTTCTTGTGACTAAACTTTATAAATACATTTATATGACATGGATTTGTAGTGTACTTGATTGGAAACCATGATTAGTTCATCCCGAGCATGGGTGCGCCTGCCTCAGAGAGATTATTCTTTTTTTGCAGATGGTGACCTCCCGAACTCTGGTCCTAGGTTCACTCGACTTTGTACATTCCCATTGCTAAAGATATTGTAATGTATTTCGGCCACCGGTTTCTCTTCTAACATGACACATTAGGGGGCATATTTTATAGCCTTAAAATGTTATATCTATGCATACATGGCATTGGCCTTTCTACTCGCATAATTTTCCAAATCACTGTTGAGGAACTCTATTTAAAAAACCATTTTTTGGAGCATGTACGTGCCCTGATGCACTAATTCCTGCACAAATACACTTGTTGCATGCTAGAAAACCCCTATACATGCACTAGATGCATACTCAATATCCTATGTTTACCTTCAAAAGTTACAAAAAATAAAAAGTTGCAAGGAATTCAACGAAGTTTACGGGCTATCGAGGGTTTCCCAACCAATTCACCTGTTGTAGCCCATCCCTAAAACAAATAAATATCCTTTTGTCATATAAAAGGAGGTCTTGGGGTCCCATTCCAACATCAAGAACTAGAACAATGAAACTCTTCCCAAATCCCTTTTGCCTCCTTGCCCAAGTATTTGCAACCCCTTCTGAGTTTTTTCCTCAACATTCCCTCTCTAACCTTTTTTCCTATTCAATCCCTTCCCTTCCCTTGAACTGATCAGTTGATTGTGAGAGAAATAATTGGGATAATGCACTTGGAGAAACATTAAGAGGATCCCAGACCAGGTTCAAGGAGCGTCGGCCTACGCAGGTTGTGATTTTCAATCTTTGGATTTGAATAAAAGAATCTTTATCCTGTCCCAAATGATATCTTTATGTCTTTCATTTGATTTATGCATAATGGTTTATATCTAACCCTAATATCGATGAGTAGAAATAGAATATTTTTAGCATTATTTTCCTAAGTGTTCTTGCAGGTCATCTTTGGGAGGAGACTTGCATCCTGGGAGCTACAAAGTTGGAGGTGGTTGACATCGAATGTTGGACCAAAGGTACTACTTCTAACCTGCTTTCCTATCTCTTTATGTTCATATATTTAGAGTGTTTGGGATAGTTTAGGGATTAAATTGTATTTTAAAGGAGATCATAGCTCTACATATACTTTGACCCTGGTATAGTAATAGGGGGATTTTCCCTGCTAGCACATACCTCCAGAAAAGACATGATGAGGGTTATATATGTTTCCAGCAGCTGAAGGGGCTCTAGGCTGGGGACTGCCCATAGTGTGAAACCGAATCCCTCCATATGGAACTCCAAAGGACAGAGGGGGATTCACCATAATAAATGTGTTTTACAGAATTGACATGGAGGAAGAGGGGATAAAGGATGGAATATAGGAAATGAATTGTCTTCTTGGTTGAGCACTCCATATAGAAGAATTCAAAATAATATTAGGCCCAAAACAAAGAGGAGGAAAAACTCCAACTGTAAGATTTGTTTGGGGAATATGGCCTCCACAAAACGAGAGAGGAGCATATGGAAGAGCCATTCCCCTATGTCCAAAACTAATATTCACATTAGCCACTGGAATGGAGGATGAGAATTGTGACATCTTGTTGGGCATACCAAAAGAAAACGAATTAGAGACCGAAGGTATTGATTGAGAATTGTAACTTGGCGTACCAAAAAGAGATCCAAAAGGGTTTGTTCCTATGGGTCGATTATAACCCATAGGTTGTGTAGCACTAAAGGCGAGGATCTACGGCACCCCAATAGTAGAGGCTGGAGGAGTCGAAGGGATCCCACTAATCACATAATATATAGGAGTCGAGGGACTCTCTGTGACATTTGGGTTTGACTTAGTTCTCATAACTAGATGATCACAAGTCTGGGAGGTGGAGATACATGTATCACGTTTATTAACTTTACGCATTTTAGAAGGAACTTCGGTAAAGACTCAATATGTGGTGGTAACTTAAAAAACAATGAGACCTGAGAAGAAGCTGGTATTTCACCACAATGACTCAAGACTTGAGATATAAAACCAAATCCTACAACAAACTAATAATCAAATAGCACACCAAAACAAAGAAAAAAGGACAATGCAGACAAACAGGATATAGTGGATAAAAAGGGGCCTCCCTCACTAGAGTAGGTATGTCTCACCCATGAGGGGCTTGAGACTCCCTTCAAAATATCAAATGTATCCGAATCAATTAGAAGGGACCTCGTAAGCTTAACAATGCATTCAGTCAAATTACCCCAAAGAGTTAATCCTCCATAAAGGCTATGTGTTGTCCGACCCTTATCTAACTTAGGGTACTCACAGAATAACCCCTGCAAATAACCTATGTGGCTATCTATGTCAAGCAAATAGTGTCACCACAATATAACCAATGCACAGGCAAATAATCATAAGTTTGGTCCACCATATGGGTAGGGTAGGAAAGCCTGAAATATTTAAAGCACCGCCTCTCATGGAGGTAAAGGTACTAGAAATACCCTCAAATATGAATATAAACCCAGAAATATCTTTGACGCTAAGAAGGTATTAGAGGGCTATCTCTGCAACCAACTTTGCATGGCCTCATTCTTAACTCCACTGTGAGCGGAGCCTCCTGACGTCACTAATTACACAATGGGTTTCACCCCTCCCTGGTCAGACACATATGTTTAGTTTAATAGTCTTGGAGAATTTTACTCACAAAATCATATCCCAAGGCCCCATGTACTATACTTGTTTGTGTACCCTGAAAAATAAAATCGTTTCTAATCAATTTTAATTAATGAACGTTAATTTTAATAACTTATGTTTTCTTAAGAGGTGCAGTCGTGAAACTGATGGTATTATGACTCATCATATAAAAATAAGCAAATATAAAAACATTGCTAAGCACTAATCTTGAATTTCAAAGATATGGTATGGTTCTAAGTGAAAATTTTCCAATGCAATCTCTACAATTTCAATGAAATGCAATCTCTCCACATGTGTCAAAATCAATGCAAAGTAATCAAAAGAGAAAATTTCATAATGCAAAATGAGCAAATGTTTTTGTATTTTCGATATAAAGGAAATAAAATGCAAGGATTGAATAGAAACTTCACAGGAAGACCCTATTGCAAGAAAAAAGAGACAAGCCAAGCAAGACACCAAGAAGAAAACACTCAAACCAATGTGCAAGGAAGACTAATGAAAAAGATGATAATAAAGAATACAACTCGAAAATCCAACAATAAGAAGGCTTCCTATCACTCTGTAAGCACTTAATAATCAGGACAGAGACCCAAGAAGACTCAACAACCAACCAAACTCACTCAAGAAACACCAAAATCATCCAGCAAGACAAAAGAGATGATGTACGCGACTGTTTGAGAAAAAATCACGTATATACACACCCTAAAGGAAGACAACTCGTGTATGTACACGTCCGTCGAGGGAAAAACAACATATAACTAGTGAAACACTGTTAGGGAAAGAGTTAAGCCAAGAAACTTAGATGCAAGGTAAAAAATAAGTTGTCAAGCAACATGCGACAAGGAAACTCAAGCTAACAGAGAGAAAATCAAGGAGAAAAACACTCCAAATCCCAAAAAAGAAGAACAATCCCTAGTATGGTCGCCAATTTTGTTACGAAGAAATCTCTCTATGGCATGGGGTAAACCACACCAGACAGAATGACACACAGAAATAAACTCTAATCCCAAGTATGCTATATAAATGAAATTCTAACAAGATAAGGCTAAGAGCCTACCTTATCTGGATGTTCGATGAATACCATCGTTGAGCACGCAACTCAAAGATTTATACCTTTAACTTGTCCTCAACAACCAAGATACGCAAGAATAGGGTGATGATATATAATGTTAGCATATATATTAGCATAATCCATTAACATACATGAAAAATATTCCCATAAAATAATAATTCAAATATTTGCAAGATATTAATTGGTCGAGAAAAGAATATTTCTAATAAAATAGTCAACATAAGTACATTGGTGACAAAATTCTGTAACAATACATATCATAACCGAGAAACTAAGTCCCTCTAGCTAGGCCTCCACCACTTCAATCATCCACCAAAGGCAAGCTCATATAAAGAAGTCAATGAGGTTGTCCATCACAAAGAAGGAAGAGCTTGGGGGCTGAACAAGGAGTCCAGACTTTCAAGGACAAAGGGATGCAGACTCAATATGAAGTGAAATTTCTCCAGAGTGCCTTTGCTCTCAAAGTTGAAAATGTTGAATATCCTTCAAGGCTTGGATATGGATCAATTTATAGCCTTCAAATGGAACTGAAGGGTCGAGTCAGAGTGTTTCCAGTATATGGAAGGTCAAGGATCATGGATCTCGTGACATGGCATGGAAACCTGACATTATTTTTAATTTTAAGCACCAAACATGATGTACACAGGTTGTAGTGGAGAAACCTACATATACACTTGTTGTATAACTGATAAGGCGTGTATATGTGGAAAAATATGCTTTTTTGGCTCTGGAAGGTACAAAAGGGGACTTCAAGTCTGCATAGGGAAATGGAAAGGCCATCCAAGCAAGTTGCATGGGGTGAGGCAAAATTTGCTGCAACACTAGTCTCACTATGTAGCTCATGAAAATTAATTCTAATTTTAGCAATATTGATTCTCTTTTTAATGCTAGTCAAAACAAAGAAATACTTTTGATCTTCAATATTAGGGTTAAAAACCTCCTCATAATATCTTAATTTTTGTTTATCCTCTAATTGTTTATCACACCATAGATTCTCCTTAAATTTAGCTTGAATAATATTTTTAATATCATCAATATTATACATAATAACTTCTTCTTTTATTCCCCAATGATTTAGCCAAGACCTGGCATCATTATGCTATCCCTGCTTGAGTCATTGGTGATTTTGGCTAGAGTCTAAAGCAATTTTTGGGAACCTCTTGTTATCCATGTTGTTTATATCTTGTTATTGTACATTAAGTATTTAATAATAGTTGTTCTCTCAATGGGGGAAAGGCTCACTTCTATGAGGAGGATAAGATAAGGTGTATTACCTTTAATTTTGAGATTATAAGTTATAAAATTATTTTGGATTTGTTCTACATTTCTCCAAGATCTTGAGAGATACTACAACCCCAAAATTCACATCCATATAAAATAACAAGAGTGATAAGAGTCTCAAAGAGGATTTTTTTCTTATCCCATAGCCAAAGGACTACTAATTTACTATTATTTTCAAGCCCATAATAAGCTTTCCACCTTGCATTTATTCTTTTCTCAATGCTATAGTTCCAATTGACCTTGTGATGATTATCAATTCCATGATACTTGTATGAAGACACAAAAGTGTCACAGGTAACCTTATTGGATTTAATTATCATAACCTTTATTTTGTCAGTGTTCACTGTCATTCATGTACTAGAGAAGAATTCCTTGAGGATGCTAAGCTTCTTACTGAGGTCATAGGGATTCCTTGTCATAGGAATAATATCATCAACATAAAGAAGAAGTATTATGACTATACTAACAAGTGTTGTCCCAACACAACCTACATCTTCTAGACAAGTTTCCAAGTTGTCAATGTAAATGAAAAAAATGGTAGGGGATAGGGGAGAACCTTGCTTGACTCCTATATTGAAATTAATTTCTTCTGACCAACCCTTAGTGCTCCTAAAATTAGAAATAATGTTGTCATATAAAATTACTACAACAACTCTTATCCCAGAGGAAACTTTCAACTCTTCTAACCTATTCCAAAGGTTGGTCCTAGGCACAATGTTAAAAGATTTTCTATTGTCAATGAAACAACAAAGGAGATTGGTTTTGTTGTTGTAACGCTCCTCTGCAATGATCCTAATCATGAAAAAGTGGTCCATGGTTGAATGATAACCTCTAAAATCGGCCCATCCTTTATCTCTTTTTACATGGATTTCTAGCTATATTCTTATCTTCTTTTCCAAAATACTTCCATATAACTTGGATAAGATGGGGCTAATCATAATGGTCCTATAATTAGGGGGATTAATTTTATCCCCACTTTTGAAAATAGGTACAATGAGGCTTTGAGTCTAGGGTTTAGAGAATCCCTACTTGACTACTAGATTGAAGAGCTTTTGTAAGTGAGGGATCATAATAGGACCTCCAATTTTTATTATTTCATCTTGGTATCCTTCGATGTCCTTACTTTTCCCATTTGCAAGTTGCTTGACCTCGAAATTTGTGTCTTCTATAGAAAAAAATTCACATTTTGTAGAAAAAATTGGAATTTTTTCCATGAAATTACAATGTTGTACCTTTTATCCCATGTCTGGTGATGATCTCCTCAATCTTTGTAGTTCCAAAGACTGCAAATCTCCTCCCAAGGCTGAACTGCATCCAAAACTAGGCAAACAAAGACTACAAGCATGCTATTTCTATTCATGAGTTAGGGTTAGATATCAAATTCTATGTATAAATCAAAGAAAATACACAAAACATCATCATTTGGGACAGGTAAAAGAGATTCTTTTATTCATCAAACAAAGACTGAAACTTACAATCTGTGTCGGCCATCATTCCACGAACCTGGTTCGGGATCCTCTTTACAATGCTCAAAGTGAACCTTCAATAAGCCTCTTCTCTCAATATTATTATCACCCCAAGGGAAGGGACTGGATTGAATGGAAGAAGAAGGGGTTGATGAGGGAATGGTGAGGCAATATCTCACAAAAGGTAGCAAAAGCTTGGGCAAGGAAGGGAAGTGAAATTGGGCAGAGTTTCACTATTTTTATGCTTCGATGTGAAATGAGACCCCAACACCCCATTTTATATGAAAGAGGGATGGTTATTTGGTTGGATGATGGGCTATAGAAGGTGAATTGGTTGGGAAACCTCCAATAGCCTGTGAATTTCACCAAATTCCTTACAAATTTGTAATTTTTGCAACTTTTGCAAACATACACAGGTTTTTTAGCATGAAAAAGCATATGTACGAGGGATGTATAGCATGAAACAAGAGTATGTATGTGGGATGTAGTGGTCTAGGGCATGTACATGTTTCAAAAAATGGTTTTTTAGGAAGAGCTTCTCAACAGTGCTTTGGCAAAATATGCAAGTAAGAGGACCAATGCCATGTATGAAAGAGTAGGGAATTTTAGGGATATAACATATGCCCCCTAATGTGTGAGGTCAAAAGAGAAACTGATGGCATAAATACATTACAACATCTTCACCATTGTGCGAAATCAAGTGAGCCCGGTACTAGAGTTCGAGAGGTGCCATATGCAAAACAACAATTATCTCTCTGAGGTGGGCATACCCATGCTCAGGATGAACTGAATCATGGATTCCAATCAAATAAACTATATATCCATGTCATATAAATTTATAAAGTGTAGCCGCAAGCAATACATAGTTGATCTATATCTCAAAATTAGTTGAATATATACGAGTATAGTATCCATCTTCAAGAAGCTAGTGATGCCTGTGTCTAGAGATGAGGTCTTCATAGCTCGAGAAACGTCTTCAAGATATTCAAAACTCAGGTAGGAGTACAATGGGAGTGTATAAATCACTACGCTGAGGTATTCAACAACTCGTCGGGAAAATACATGAGGATCTCGATGATCAGGTAGAGAACTTCGTCGATTTTGAATCTGGACTTGACTAGACTCTCAGAATGGATGACTCATGAAGGTCAAGAGACAAATTGCAGAAAGGCTAACTCAGGTCGAGTGAAAATTCCCTTGGACAGAAGCACAAAATATGATCATACTCAGGCAACATGACATTGACACAAGTTTGTGATGCAGGAGGTAACACAAACTCTCCATGTGTTTGGAAGTGTAACCAAATGGATGATGACACATCTCTATGTAGTAAGAACAACTTCCTAAGGTCATACTAGATCCCCATGATTGACGAAAAAATAGAAGGATGTGCTTTGTCCAAGGGTGACTCTCTGTGTTGCTGAAAAAAAGAATGAATATTTCTCGTCCACTCTTTTTGGAATATTTGATTTTTTTTGTCTTTTTCAATTTTTTAAGAGCTTAAAAAATAATAAAAGAATGCTACTTTACAAAGGAGGAACGAGTGTCACAAGCAAGAAAACTAGTTCCAAGTGCATGGAACATACTAATGCTGAGAGAAAGAAGACATGTAGGAAAAGGAAACTCGGAGAAAATTCCTCCATGGGTCAAGGTGTCAAGTCGCAAAGGCAAGAAATTCTACAAGGCTTGCATATAAGGAATTTTTCAAAGGTTCAGTTGATAGCAAGATGGTGCCGGAATTAGGCCAAAGACACAAAGATGAGACTCACAAATGCGATTAAGCAAGACACAATGAGACCCCTTCTATGTAATTTTTACAAGCCCAAAGAAGGCAAGCTCGGTAGTTTTTTCACGTTTAGAGAGTTTGAAAAAACACAAAAGAAGACTCTAGGGAGTACCATTTTCAAAGATAGTCTAGTCGATTTGAAAAAGGGTTAAACTTGCACCGAAAATACGTCTATTTAAAACCATTTTAATGAGTGTGAAAAAGACAAGATCACTCGACAATCTTTTCAAGTTTAAGGAGTTTGAAAAGAGCTTAACTATGGACTCATAACCTTTTTTTGAGTTTAGTCTCCTTAGCCTGAAAAAGTATAAAAGTAACTGAGGAAAACTCTCTCGGCGAGATGAATCTCTCGAGGCATACCTTTTTCCTCTTTATTCTACAGGTTGGAAAAAGGGTTAAACTCATGCTAGTAGATGTTCTTCTAGACCAATTTAACAAGTGTGAAGGAACAAGGTCACTCAACGATGTTTTTAATTTTAGGGAGTCTGAAAAGAGACTAACTATGGAATCCGGGGGGGTTCCTTTTCATAAGTAATCTCCAAGGCCTGAAAAAGGTGATAAACCAAAACCAAGGAGAATGTTCCTTTTTTTAAGATTTAGTCTCTCAGGCCCGAAAAAGGGTTAAACTTACACCTGAGAATACTCTTCTA
>ML842269.1:8724-19698 GCA_009831015.1 Picea engelmannii | reverse complement strand
AGCAACCACATCTCTTCTCAGAGATAAGCTACCAGCGCCCTAGCTAGTTTATTTCCATTATGTCTGTAAACATATTTCAGTCATTTGTTATTAATGAAATGAAGTCTTATTTCCGCTGCATCTCTGCGTTTATGTGTATTTCTGTATTTCATTGTGTTCCTACATAAATCCGGATCAATCTTGTTGGGCATACCAAAAGAAAAGGAAGTAGAGACCGAAGGTATTGATTGAGAATTGTAACTTGGCGTACCAAAAAGAGATCCAAAAGGGTTTGTTCCTATGGGTCAATTATAACCCATAGGTTGTGTAGCACTAAAGGCGATGATCTACGACACCCCAATAATAGAGGCTGGAGGAGTTGAAGGGATCCCACTAATCACATAATATATAGGAGTCGAGGGACTCTCTGTGACATTTGGGTTTGACTTAGTTCTCATAACTAGATGATCACAAGTCTGGGAGGTGGATATACATGTATCACGTTTATTAACTTTACGCATTTTAGAAGGAACTTCGGTAAAGACTCAATATGTGGTGGTAACTTAAAAAAAAATGAGACCTGAGAGGAAGCTGGTATTTCTCCACAATGACTCAAGACTTGAGATATAAAACCAAATCCTACAACAAACTAATAAACAAATAGCACACCAAAACAAAGAAAAAAGGACAATGCAGACAAACAAGATATAGTGGATAAAAAGGGGCCTCCCTCACTAGAGTATGTATGTCTCACCCATGAGGGGCTTGAGACTCCCTTCAAAATATCGAAGGTATCTGAATCAATTAGAAGGGACCTCGTAAGCTTAACAATGCATTCGGTCAAATTCCCCCAAAGAGTTAATCCTCCATAAAGGCTATGTGTTGTCCGACCCTTATCTAACTCAGGGTACTCGCAGAATAACCCTTGCAAATAACCTATGTGGCTAGCTATGTCAAGCAAATAGTGTCACCACAATATAACCAATGCACAGGCGAATAATCATAAGTTTGGTCCACCGTATGGGTAGGGTAGGAAAGCCTGAAATATTTAAAGCACCGCCTCTCATGGAGGTAAAGGTACTAGAAATACCCTCAAATATGAATATAAACCCAGAAATATCTTTGACGCTAAGAAGGTATTAGAGGGCTATCTCTGCAACCAACTTTGCATGGCCTCATTCTTAACTCCACTGTGAGCGGAGCCTCCTGACGTCACTAATTACACAATGGGTTTCACCCCTCCCTGGTCAGACACATATGTTTAGTTTAATAGTCTTGGAGAATTTTACTCACAAAATCATATCCCAAGGCCCCATGTACTATACTTGTTTGTGTACCCTGAAAAATAAAATCGTTTCTAATCAATTTTAATTAATGAACGTTAATTTTAATAACTTATGTTTTCTTAAGAGGTGCAGTCGTGAAACTGATGGTATTATGACTCATCATATAAAAATAAGCAAATATAAAAACATTGCTAAGCACTAATCTTGAATTTCAAAGATATGGTATGGTTCTAAGTGAAAATTTTCCAATGCAATCTCTACAATTTCAATGAAATGCAATCTCTCCACATGTGTCAAAATCAATGCAAAGTAATCAAAAGAGAAAATTTCATAATGCAAAATGAGCAAATGTTTTTGTATTTTCGATATAAAGGAAATAAAATGCAAGGATTGAATAGAAACTTCACAGGAAGACCCTATTGCAAGAAAAAAGAGACAAGCCAAGCAAGACACCAAGAAGAAAACACTCAAACCAATGTGCAAGGAAGACTAATGAAAAAGATGATAATAAAGAATACAACTCGAAAATCCAACAATAAGAAGGCTTCCTATCACTCTGTAAGCACTTAATAATCAGGACAGAGACCCAAGAAGACTCAACAACCAACCAAACTCACTCAAGAAACACCAAAATCATCCAGCAAGACAAAAGAGATGATGTACGCGACTGTTTGAGAAAAAATCACGTATATACACACCCTAAAGGAAGACAACTCGTGTATGTACACGTCCGTCGAGGGAAAAACAACATATAACTAGTGAAACACTGTTAGGGAAAGAGTTAAGCCAAGAAACTTAGATGCAAGGTAAAAAATAAGTTGTCAAGCAACATGCGACAAGGAAACTCAAGCTAACAGAGAGAAAATCAAGGAGAAAAACACTCCAAATCCCAAAAAAGAAGAACAATCCCTAGTATGGTCGCCAATTTTGTTACGAAGAAATCTCTCTATGGCATGGGGTAAACCACACCAGACAGAATGACACACAGAAATAAACTCTAATCCCAAGTATGCTATATAAATGAAATTCTAACAAGATAAGGCTAAGAGCCTACCTTATCTGGATGTTCGATGAATACCATCGTTGAGCACGCAACTCAAAGATTTATACCTTTAACTTGTCCTCAACAACCAAGATACGCAAGAATAGGGTGATGATATATAATGTTAGCATATATATTAGCATAATCCATTAACATACATGAAAAATATTCCCATAAAATAATAATTCAAATATTTGCAAGATATTAATTGGTCGAGAAAAGAATATTTCTAATAAAATAGTCAACATAAGTACATTGGTGACAAAATTCTGTAACAATACATATCATAACCGAGAAACTAAGTCCCTCTAGCTAGGCCTCCACCACTTCAATCATCCACCAAAGGCAAGCTCATATAAAGAAGTCAATGAGGTTGTCCATCACAAAGAAGGAAGAGCTTGGGGGCTGAACAAGGAGTCCAGACTTTCAAGGACAAAGGGATGCAGACTCAATATGAAGTGAAATTTCTCCAGAGTGCCTTTGCTCTCAAAGTTGAAAATGTTGAATATCCTTCAAGGCTTGGATATGGATCAATTTATAGCCTTCAAATGGAACTGAAGGGTCGAGTCAGAGTGTTTCCAGTATATGGAAGGTCAAGGATCATGGATCTCGTGACATGGCATGGAAACCTGACATTATTTTTAATTTTAAGCACCAAACATGATGTACACAGGTTGTAGTGGAGAAACCTACATATACACTTGTTGTATAACTGATAAGGCGTGTATATGTGGAAAAATATGCTTTTTTGGCTCTGGAAGGTACAAAAGGGGACTTCAAGTCTGCATAGGGAAATGGAAAGGCCATCCAAGCAAGTTGCATGGGGTGAGGCAAAATTTGCTGCAACACTAGTCTCACTATGTAGCTCATGAAAATTAATTCTAATTTTAGCAATATTGATTCTCTTTTTAATGCTAGTCAAAACAAAGAAATACTTTTGATCTTCAATATTAGGGTTAAAAACCTCCTCATAATATCTTAATTTTTGTTTATCCTCTAATTGTTTATCACACCATAGATTCTCCTTAAATTTAGCTTGAATAATATTTTTAATATCATCAATATTATACATAATAACTTCTTCTTTTATTCCCCAATGATTTAGCCAAGACCTGGCATCATTATGCTATCCCTGCTTGAGTCATTGGTGATTTTGGCTAGAGTCTAAAGCAATTTTTGGGAACCTCTTGTTATCCATGTTGTTTATATCTTGTTATTGTACATTAAGTATTTAATAATAGTTGTTCTCTCAATGGGGGAAAGGCTCACTTCTATGAGGAGGATAAGATAAGGTGTATTACCTTTAATTTTGAGATTATAAGTTATAAAATTATTTTGGATTTGTTCTACATTTCTCCAAGATCTTGAGAGATACTACAACCCCAAAATTCACATCCATATAAAATAACAAGAGTGATAAGAGTCTCAAAGAGGATTTTTTTCTTATCCCATAGCCAAAGGACTACTAATTTACTATTATTTTCAAGCCCATAATAAGCTTTCCACCTTGCATTTATTCTTTTCTCAATGCTATAGTTCCAATTGACCTTGTGATGATTATCAATTCCATGATACTTGTATGAAGACACAAAAGTGTCACAGGTAACCTTATTGGATTTAATTATCATAACCTTTATTTTGTCAGTGTTCACTGTCATTCATGTACTAGAGAAGAATTCCTTGAGGATGCTAAGCTTCTTACTGAGGTCATAGGGATTCCTTGTCATAGGAATAATATCATCAACATAAAGAAGAAGTATTATGACTATACTAACAAGTGTTGTCCCAACACAACCTACATCTTCTAGACAAGTTTCCAAGTTGTCAATGTAAATGAAAAAAATGGTAGGGGATAGGGGAGAACCTTGCTTGACTCCTATATTGAAATTAATTTCTTCTGACCAACCCTTAGTGCTCCTAAAATTAGAAATAATGTTGTCATATAAAATTACTACAACAACTCTTATCCCAGAGGAAACTTTCAACTCTTCTAACCTATTCCAAAGGTTGGTCCTAGGCACAATGTTAAAAGATTTTCTATTGTCAATGAAACAACAAAGGAGATTGGTTTTGTTGTTGTAACGCTCCTCTGCAATGATCCTAATCATGAAAAAGTGGTCCATGGTTGAATGATAACCTCTAAAATCGGCCCATCCTTTATCTCTTTTTACATGGATTTCTAGCTATATTCTTATCTTCTTTTCCAAAATACTTCCATATAACTTGGATAAGATGGGGCTAATCATAATGGTCCTATAATTAGGGGGATTAATTTTATCCCCACTTTTGAAAATAGGTACAATGAGGCTTTGAGTCTAGGGTTTAGAGAATCCCTACTTGACTACTAGATTGAAGAGCTTTTGTAAGTGAGGGATCATAATAGGACCTCCAATTTTTATTATTTCATCTTGGTATCCTTCGATGTCCTTACTTTTCCCATTTGCAAGTTGCTTGACCTCGAAATTTGTGTCTTCTATAGAAAAAAATTCACATTTTGTAGAAAAAATTGGAATTTTTTCCATGAAATTACAATGTTGTACCTTTTATCCCATGTCTGGTGATGATCTCCTCAATCTTTGTAGTTCCAAAGACTGCAAATCTCCTCCCAAGGCTGAACTGCATCCAAAACTAGGCAAACAAAGACTACAAGCATGCTATTTCTATTCATGAGTTAGGGTTAGATATCAAATTCTATGTATAAATCAAAGAAAATACACAAAACATCATCATTTGGGACAGGTAAAAGAGATTCTTTTATTCATCAAACAAAGACTGAAACTTACAATCTGTGTCGGCCATCATTCCACGAACCTGGTTCGGGATCCTCTTTACAATGCTCAAAGTGAACCTTCAATAAGCCTCTTCTCTCAATATTATTATCACCCCAAGGGAAGGGACTGGATTGAATGGAAGAAGAAGGGGTTGATGAGGGAATGGTGAGGCAATATCTCACAAAAGGTAGCAAAAGCTTGGGCAAGGAAGGGAAGTGAAATTGGGCAGAGTTTCACTATTTTTATGCTTCGATGTGAAATGAGACCCCAACACCCCATTTTATATGAAAGAGGGATGGTTATTTGGTTGGATGATGGGCTATAGAAGGTGAATTGGTTGGGAAACCTCCAATAGCCTGTGAATTTCACCAAATTCCTTACAAATTTGTAATTTTTGCAACTTTTGCAAACATACACAGGTTTTTTAGCATGAAAAAGCATATGTACGAGGGATGTATAGCATGAAACAAGAGTATGTATGTGGGATGTAGTGGTCTAGGGCATGTACATGTTTCAAAAAATGGTTTTTTAGGAAGAGCTTCTCAACAGTGCTTTGGCAAAATATGCAAGTAAGAGGACCAATGCCATGTATGAAAGAGTAGGGAATTTTAGGGATATAACATATGCCCCCTAATGTGTGAGGTCAAAAGAGAAACTGATGGCATAAATACATTACAACATCTTCACCATTGTGCGAAATCAAGTGAGCCCGGTACTAGAGTTCGAGAGGTGCCATATGCAAAACAACAATTATCTCTCTGAGGTGGGCATACCCATGCTCAGGATGAACTGAATCATGGATTCCAATCAAATAAACTATATATCCATGTCATATAAATTTATAAAGTGTAGCCGCAAGCAATACATAGTTGATCTATATCTCAAAATTAGTTGAATATATACGAGTATAGTATCCATCTTCAAGAAGCTAGTGATGCCTGTGTCTAGAGATGAGGTCTTCATAGCTCGAGAAACGTCTTCAAGATATTCAAAACTCAGGTAGGAGTACAATGGGAGTGTATAAATCACTACGCTGAGGTATTCAACAACTCGTCGGGAAAATACATGAGGATCTCGATGATCAGGTAGAGAACTTCGTCGATTTTGAATCTGGACTTGACTAGACTCTCAGAATGGATGACTCATGAAGGTCAAGAGACAAATTGCAGAAAGGCTAACTCAGGTCGAGTGAAAATTCCCTTGGACAGAAGCACAAAATATGATCATACTCAGGCAACATGACATTGACACAAGTTTGTGATGCAGGAGGTAACACAAACTCTCCATGTGTTTGGAAGTGTAACCAAATGGATGATGACACATCTCTATGTAGTAAGAACAACTTCCTAAGGTCATACTAGATCCCCATGATTGACGAAAAAATAGAAGGATGTGCTTTGTCCAAGGGTGACTCTCTGTGTTGCTGAAAAAAAGAATGAATATTTCTCGTCCACTCTTTTTGGAATATTTGATTTTTTTTGTCTTTTTCAATTTTTTAAGAGCTTAAAAAATAATAAAAGAATGCTACTTTACAAAGGAGGAACGAGTGTCACAAGCAAGAAAACTAGTTCCAAGTGCATGGAACATACTAATGCTGAGAGAAAGAAGACATGTAGGAAAAGGAAACTCGGAGAAAATTCCTCCATGGGTCAAGGTGTCAAGTCGCAAAGGCAAGAAATTCTACAAGGCTTGCATATAAGGAATTTTTCAAAGGTTCAGTTGATAGCAAGATGGTGCCGGAATTAGGCCAAAGACACAAAGATGAGACTCACAAATGCGATTAAGCAAGACACAATGAGACCCCTTCTATGTAATTTTTACAAGCCCAAAGAAGGCAAGCTCGGTAGTTTTTTCACGTTTAGAGAGTTTGAAAAAACACAAAAGAAGACTCTAGGGAGTACCATTTTCAAAGATAGTCTAGTCGATTTGAAAAAGGGTTAAACTTGCACCGAAAATACGTCTATTTAAAACCATTTTAATGAGTGTGAAAAAGACAAGATCACTCGACAATCTTTTCAAGTTTAAGGAGTTTGAAAAGAGCTTAACTATGGACTCATAACCTTTTTTTGAGTTTAGTCTCCTTAGCCTGAAAAAGTATAAAAGTAACTGAGGAAAACTCTCTCGGCGAGATGAATCTCTCGAGGCATACCTTTTTCCTCTTTATTCTACAGGTTGGAAAAAGGGTTAAACTCATGCTAGTAGATGTTCTTCTAGACCAATTTAACAAGTGTGAAGGAACAAGGTCACTCAACGATGTTTTTAATTTTAGGGAGTCTGAAAAGAGACTAACTATGGAATCCGGGGGGGTTCCTTTTCATAAGTAATCTCCAAGGCCTGAAAAAGGTGATAAACCAAAACCAAGGAGAATGTTCCTTTTTTTAAGATTTAGTCTCTCAGGCCCGAAAAAGGGTTAAACTTACACCTGAGAATACTCTTCTAGCAAACCAAAGTTCCTAGAGAATACCTTTATTCATAAATTTATCCATTCAGATGGAAAAAGGGGTAAACTACCGCCGGACAAATGTGCCTTCAAATTTGAGTTTGGCGATCGTGAAGAGCAACAAGATCGGTCGACAATATTTTCATTTTTAGAGAGTTTGAAAAGGTCTTAAAGAAGACTCCAAGGGTCTACTTTTCTCAGTTAATCCAGATGATATGGAAAGGAATTGTAATGTCCCCATTTTGGGACATTATAACATTACAACATTTCGGAGTGTTATGCCTACCCGAGTAGCTAGATAGGGGTGACAGAGAGTTCGGGAGATACTGAGGGGTTTATTTGGGCTCGACTTGCATTGTTCATCATCAAGATCCATTCCGCACATCTTGGCTTTGGTTTCATTGCATTCCGACGATTTTCATAATTTTGAGTTATTATGGGTCATATCTTAATTAAATTCACTAAGAAGGTCATAATGGGCATATTACTTGGAGAAACCTCTTAGTGTGATAGCTCATCAGAATCGGGAAGAAAAGCACTACAGGATAAGATGGTGAGAAGTGACTTTCAGTGGCTGGAGAATCCATAAGGATGGATAAATCACTTTTTAGAGGTAAAATGGTCAATTAATTAATTAATTAAGTGATTTAATCAAGGAATAATAAAATAAAGTAAAAGTCACTTGGAGGGAAAAATTCAACAGTGAATTAGGGTTTCAGCAGTGATTTAGGGTTTTGGAAGTCAAAAGTGAATTAAGGTTTCAGCATAGATTTAGGGTTTTGGAAAGCTATAAAGGAAGGGTCAATGACCTAATTCATCATTATGCAGATTATAACTTGTCATTGAGGAGAAGAGGCGCATCTCAGGAGAGATAGTTTAGTGTATTCTAGGAGGAAGACACCGGTTGGCTGATTTCGGTGTTGAAAGACACACCCTAGTCACTGGGAAGATCATCCAGGTCTTCCATCATTCTTCATTGATTCCACAGTTCTCCCATATTCCAGGTATTATCTTTTAGTTTCTTATTTGTATTCCGGCTAAGATCCTTTTGTCTTTTGATCTAGCCGAGTGCTGTTATTTTATTTAGTTGCAGTTGCTTATTTGTATTCCAGCTAATATCCTTTGTCTGTTGATCTAGTCGAGTATTGTCAGTTTATTAAGCCACATTCGACCATTTTGTAATCCATAGAGATATCATAATATAAACTTTGCAGTCCTTTGTTGCATTTATTATTTGTATGATCATTTATATGCTGCAAACCTTTGATCCTACACACACATTAGCAACATTTCCTAGACTAGCCAAGTCAGGAACATTACAGGAATAAATACAATCTCGTTGGATGTTTCTTTCAAATTTTAAAGCAATCTTGAAAAACAACAAAGCATTCTCATTTGGGAGTCCCGAGGGTAAGGCCTAGGATGATGGTGCATCAAACAAATGAGGCTTGAACTCATAATCATGAAAGGACTAAAAAGGATTCCCGAGCCTATTGTTGTAGGAAAATCTGCCCGCGGACAAGTAGATCGACCTCTAAGGTTTGACCTTAACCCTAGACAGAAAAGTGCTTATCATGGACACTGAATTTCTTTCGAATCTATCTAAGCCTAATGCACGAGAAGGAAGAGTAACAGAAGTACCTCTTAACCGACGTTCGTCCCTGCACGCTCCGAGTTGCGCTCCAATCCTTTGCTCCTCGTTGATGTCTGCGGACAAAACAGGGTACGACCACTTCCTACTCTATTGACATTAGCTTGAAAACAGATCTATCACTGAATGATAAGTTCATGTAGCATCAGACACAAACTAGAAAGAAACAGGCCAAGCGTGTCATATTAATGAGAATAACGACAGCAGTACTTACAATCGTAGATGCGAATGCGACAGCTTCGTCAGGTCCTCTTCGTCTAACCCTTGCCTGAAAGATCCACAACCTAGATGGCAGCAGCTGCACCGATGGCTCTTCTCTAGCTGACTGCAAATTTCCTCCAAGATCATAAGTTTCACATATGTAATTCCTCCCTTTCACCACTTATGAGATCATAAGTTTGGTGTAATTCTGCATTTTCCAATCTCATACCACTCATGAGATCATAAGTTTGGTATGATTCTCTCTTTTCCCTCCTCCTTTCACCATTAGAAAGCCTGCTTATATAGCCTTGGAGAGGCTCAACAATCTTGAGATATCTTTGGGGAAGGTGAGGATTTTCCTCCTTCAGTTGAGGACCTACCCTAAGATCATGGCTTGATCAGGGATTCGAGCTCAACTGCCTTCCAAGAATGAAAAGAATCTTCCCCCATTCGTCTCAACAGCTAAACAACTTCCCAGAATAGGTAGCGCTCCCTCAAAAGGGCCATCAGAGCGTTGTAGCGCTCCCTAGTAATCTTTAGGGGGCGCCAGCGCACTCAAAATCTATAACGCTCCCTCAAAAGGGCCTGGGAGTGTTATAACGCTCCCTGACAGTGTATGGGGAGCGTCGGCGCTCCGAGATAGTGTAAGGGGGAGCGCTCCTCTCCAAAACTTAGTTTTTGAGGTGCTTTCAGGTGGCAAAAGGTTTGCAAGCCTGTTGACTCATTTCTCCTCTTCCAAATCAGATGTTTGAGGTGTTTCAAGTGTCCTTCTCATGTCGTTATGGGCACGACATAGGCATCATGGCAGTATGCTTTTCTTGATGTTTTTACGACACTTGTGAGCCACATACGACACTTGCAACCTTGTGAGCAAAATGCGACACTTGCAACCTTTGTAATGACGACACTCGCAACACTATCAAAGTGAGTAATTTTGATGTGTAACAGATTGCCCCCCAAAGTATGAAGTTAGAAGATAGGAACTGATAACTGAAATACTTTGTAGACTCTCAAGAAAGGGTATAGACTCGGAGAACCTGACGGAAGCTGCACACAAACATCCAACAAATATCATGACATATTTCAAAACCCAAGGCGGGCATACCTATGCTTGGGTGATCAAGGCTTGCAAGATATGGCCGCCATAAAATACACTGCGGATCCATAATTGTATTGATAAAAAGGGTATAGCCACCAAAGATACAATATGGATCTATACGGTAGTGACTCAAACTGATCGTAGCCACGAAGAATACACAGTGGATCTACGAGAAGATAAGACATAGCCACGACCAATACAAAGTGGATCTATGTAACAGTGTATGTGTGTCCAATAGAACTCCTACGCAACCTGGGCGAAGCATATATCAAAGTGATGGCCCAACCCAGGGTCTTCATACCAATCGCAATATGGTACGAATCTGACCATGTGAATGGATGTCTTGATGTCGAACATGGCAAAAACCACTTGATTACCGGTCAATGAGGTAAACCGTTAACAAGTGCGAGGGAGATCACCATTAATGTCAATGATTCCCAAGGTACCCTAGTACATTCCAGCGAATGTGAATAGATGAGCTGAGGTCGAACACTCGTGGAATCAT